>WEDG01010208.1:0-29660 GCA_017591395.1 Schistocephalus solidus | reverse complement strand
CCTCGGTGTGCTTCGTTCGGTTACGTATTTGTACAATGCCGTTGCTTCGTTTTCCAAGATGATTTAAAGAGGTCTTGGTCGAGGATTTGAATCAGGTTTTGACAGAGCCTTCCTTATTCTATATGCCTTGAGAATGTGAATGGACTCGCCGTCCGTTTGCAGCGTTTTAACATACAATTGAAGGAGTTCCAAGTCATGTTTTACTCGCTCCTTCGGAATTATTGACGCTGACTCAGGAATGCCCTTTATGATAAAATTATGTTTTCAATTCAATCAAGCGCCCGTTTGCAACTCATGTCTTTCAACTGAGTGAGTACTTGTAACCAGTTTACTTGGTCCGATAGGTCCAAATGAACCGGGTATTGGGCAGGCTGGAGCCAAATCTGTGCACGACTTGGTCTTCCTAGACCTTTTCCTCTTTGGCTTTACAAACTCGCCAACCTCTTCAACATCGCATGTTGGTGCAACGCCTACGAGCGATGTAGCGATGGGCGATAAAGCCAGATTATTGATGATGCTACCCGAACTTAGTACTGGTGGAGTGGAGCAAGGACTTGATGGGGCTCCCTTCGGAAGTAGCGAAAATTCCTCTGGTTTACCGGGTTCAGCAATCGCGATATGTTTAATGTGACTTGTATATAAGCTTGAAGAAGCTATATATGAATACGAATTTTGCTTTTAACAGTTATGCAAGATATAGATTTTTTAAATTTATCTATTTCTTGTCTAAGATTGCTTATTTCCTGCTCCATCCCTGAGAATTTCTGCTGGAGGCTGAAACACCCCCATACAAGTTTCGTCTTCGTACGCTACATTAGTTAAGCTTACTTAACTTTTACCCCGTTTAGCGTGAGGTGAACAAATAGCAGAATAACGATAATGACAATTGTTTTCTGCTTGTCCATTGACTTGCTTAACAAGATCCACTGCCAATATCGCCTATTTGTTAGAGGCGCCGATAGATGGTCCCAAGCAATTTTGTCGTGCAGATTCAAAACTAGGTCATGGACCATTTTTTGTAACAATAAACTTAAGGAACTTGAGTTTTGCATGTTAAAATTGCCACATAATTAACAGAGAGTCCGTTAGGATATTAAACAATATGTCTATTGCCCGCCCAATACCAGTGAGGATTTCTATCTTTGTCTCTCACAAGCATTCCATGCTGCAGTTGACTTAAATTTTAAGTATTGCTTAATTGCAGGTGATTTCAACCTTCCTGACATTCGCTTGTTTCCGGTCCCCTCCGGCCCCATAAAGTTCGAGGACTTCCTCGAGGCCGTAGATATTGGCATGTGGAACCAGGTTCAATTCAATTCAATTCAATTTATTGAGGGAAATAGGCATGGGCCTTTGAGTACCCTATTTGTAACGTAAAATTAAGTGCGGTATACAGAGAAACCATGTGGGTTGCAAAGGTACAAAAGGCGGTCATAAATATGACAAGTGGTGCACGAATCTCGAGGGTTAAGATAAATTCCTCATCGCTCAGGTTCGTTGCGGAACATAAAACTGTCAAGGTTCCTTTTAAAGCTTTCCAGCGATGGTGACATCACAACGTCTTCAGGGAGGGCATTCCATGGTTTAACCACTCTGACAGAGAAGGAGAACTTGCGCACATCCAGTCTCGCCTGCTGGACACGCAGTTTCAATGGGTGACCTCGGAGATGGGTCGTGGTGGCAAATTCAAAGAAGTCCGAGAATTCCAGGCAACAATCCAATCCCTTCACAATGCGGAATGTCTGCAGGAGATCACCACGCATTTGCCTATAACTCAAATGGAACAGATTAAGATTCATTAGGCGGGTTGAATATGGGAAGGAGCCTTGACTTCTAACCATTTTGGTGGCTTTCCTCTGTACTCTTTCGAGGCAGTTCTGATCTTGAACTGTCCAGGGTTTCCAGGCGTGCATAGCATATTCCAAATGCGGCCTAATGAATGATCCAAAGGTCTTTAAGTCACCTTTTAAGTCACTTTAAGTCACTTTATCGAGGGAAGTAGGCTTTCGCCATTGAGCTCCCTATTCATATGCAAAAATGTCAATAGTATAAATGATTACAGTGATATATCTGACAAATGAAAATGTAGGGTCATCGATATGTGCGGGCCAGGTGCAACCTGCCACTGTTTACACAATCTTCATTATATTGACAATAGTTTCTCAGAAAATGAGTATCTAGTTTGAATTTAAATGAATCAACAGTTTCTGAAAGGACAACATCCTCAGGGAGTCCGTTCCATGCTCCAACGACCCTCTGCGAAAAGGCGTTCCGACGGACTTCCGTGTGGATAAACTTCCTCTGCAGTTTAAAGGGATGACCCCGCAGGTGTTCCGTCCCAGCCTATTCGAAGAATTCAGCAAATTCTAGGGCACAATTGTGGCCTCTGGCAATCCGGTAGGTTTGGATGAGGTCACCGCGTAGTTGCCTGTAATTTAGAGGAAACAAATCAAGTTCAACCAGTCTGGCTTCGTAAGGCAGATTACTAAGATTCTTGACCATCTTCGTAGCCCTCGCCTGCACTCGTTCCAGCTGTAGATAATCCTTCTTAAAACCACGGACGCCAGGCCTGGATGGCATATTCCAAGTGAGATCGAACATATACCCCGTAGGTTTTTCGGAAAAGTTCCTTATCAATCTGCACAAACCCACGTCTGAGCGCAAATAAGACCTGTGTAGCACGTTTTGCTGCCTTTAAACACTGTGAAGATGGTTTAAGTGAGGCATGTATTAGAACACCGAGGTCCTTCTGTTCCTCAACAATTGAAAGGGCTGCCCATTAATAATGTATTGGAAGGAATCATCCTCCTCACTGGTCCTTCTGGTACGCAGTCTTAGGACCACACACTTCCCAAAGTTAAAATTTAAGAGCCAACGAGCAGACCAGCTGCTAAGACGGTTGAGATCCTCTTGAAGTGCGTGCCTATCGAAATCAGATCTGATGACCCTCGACAATTTAACATCATCTGCAAACATGATGGCGCTGCAATCCAGGTCGTTGACACAGTCGTTGATGTACACTTAGAAGAGTAACGGCCCTAATACCGAGCCTTGGGGGACACCACTTAGAACCGGAGTAGGTGTTGACTTCCAGGTATCAACGCACACAGTTTGCAACCTATCTGCAAGAAAGTCTGCGATCCATGTCAGCAACATTCCTCTTATGCCGATTTCAGATAATTTGTAGATGAGACGTTGTGTGGGACACTGTCAAACGCCTTCTTGAAATCAGTGTATATGACGTCAACCCTACCATTTTCGTCCAGTGCACAAGTCCACTGCTCTGTTGAGAGTAATAAACTAGAAAGACAGGAGCGAATCTGTCTGAAGCCATGCTGGAGATCTGAGAGTAATTGGTTTTCCTCAAGGAACTTCAGGGTTGTCTTCTTGATTATTGATTCCATTATTTTACAGCAAATAGAGGTTAGGCTGACAGGCCGATAATTGTTGACATTAGATCGAGCACCACTCTTGTATATGGGGTATATATTTGCTGCCTTCCATTCAGATGGCAGTTTCCCTGATTCAAATGACGAACTAAATATATGCGCTAGTGGTTTGGACAGTTCGCTGGCCAGTTATTTCAAGAACTTGGCCGGTATACCGTCCGAACCAGATGACTTCGCTTCTTTCAGATTTCGCAGTTCTAGTTCCACGAGAGGTTCCTGGAAGATTATATATTCAAGCACTGGACGGGCGTCTATAACAGCACTGTTGACGTGGTTAAGCTGAAGTTCCGGTTCTCTAGTGAAAACCGAGGCAAAAAACCGACCTAAGTACTCGGCTTTGTCGCAATTTTCAACGACTTCAACACCATTCCCATCCATGAGTACTGCTACTGGGTCCTTGTTTTTTAGTCGGCTATTGATATAATGGAATAAAAGTTTTGGTATATATTCAGCCTGTTGAATAATTCTTGATTCAAAGTTCTTCCTTGCCTGACGAATCATTTTTTTCACAGCGTTTCTTTGATGACGAAATTCTTTGAGATGCTCTGCTGACCCTGTTTGCCTGAATACCTTCCATTTTTTATTCTTCTTCTTTAGCTGCCTTTTAAGTTCTCTTGTTAACCAGGCGGGGCGACTATTCTTTTTGCACCTTCACGGGACAAAAGCGTTCAATCAGATCGAGTGAGACTGTCTTAAAGGACCGCCAGTCATCCTCCGGATTCCCTTTAAGCAAACAATCCCATCTCATAGACATCAGTTCTTTCCTCGTTGCGTTAAAATCAGCCTTCCATATATTTCGCTTGCATTCCGTTCCATTCTGGCGCTAAGAATAAAGTGAGTAATCCCACATCAGCGTCCTATGGTCACTCTTACCGAGGGGTGCAATAGAATACACTTCATCAATGCTAGAGAAGTCCTTCGTAAATACAAGGTCCAGGCAATTTGCTCTCTGGTTCTCTCTAAATCTTGTTGGTATGTGAACCTTCTGTACCAGAGGTTGGTCGAGAGTGAGATCCATTAGCTTGTGGCCGAATGAAGTTGGTGCACCATCAACTGTCAGATTAACCCAGTCTACTATAGGTGCATTGAAATCGCCAGCAATAAGCACCTCCTGGTGGCTTGCTACTACCTTAAGCAAATGTAGGAGGGACTCATCAGCTGCACTTGGAATGTTCGGTGGTCTGTAGATCGTCAAAAATTGTAGGTTCTGTGAACAATCCTTTTTATCTTTATCCAGAGAAATTCATATTCAGGGAAAAATGGAGTGTGCTCGTTCGACTGCCGAGATTCCTGTCCTTACATATGCGGCCACTCCTCCTCCCTTTCTATTTTCTCTGTCTTTTCGAAAAAAGTTGGTATCCATCAATCGAAACCTCGCTATCCGAGATTTCGGCTTTGAGCCACGTTTCCGTAATGGCAACGATATCGGGGGTTCGGTCTGATACTAATGCTTTGAGTTCATCTTCTTTCGATAGGAGACTCTGAGCATTGGTATACAAACATCTCAATTTAGACTGGGTAACTCCTCCATATAGACTTCTGCGCATTTCGCGCGATTGACTACTAGAGTCTGTCATTGCTTTCCGAGATGAACTGGTGTCACTCCCGCCGACGTAGAGTTCTGATGAGTGGTCGTCATCCGAGTTCTGGAGCGCCTTCTTTTTATTATTCAAGCTCTGTTCAGTTGGGTACATCGTATTTAGTGTCCTCCGTCTCGGCGAGAATCCACCTTGATTATATACGGGGTCTGCCATAAGAAAGACCTCTTTATCACTTTTATCTCCCCGTCCTTTATTTGGAGCCATTTTTTTCCCCTGCTCGGTCCTCCTCTTCAGTTCTGCTCTCAGCATCCTCATTTCGTACCTTTCCTTGGGTTCGTAATCCGGCTGAAAAACACATCCCTGTGTGCGCTACGGAGAGCCGTTCTCCGTTCTAGGAGGCGTGAAGCCTGAACATCATTTTCAAGAATTATTTTTAAGAGGCCTTGGTGATGATAGTTCATGTGAAACATCTGCTTTTTCCTAAACGGAATGCTTTGTGCACTGTTACGCATTCGCCATCTCGAAGAATCGAATATGAGTATTCTCGGAAAAAGACTGAGGTCATGTTCTACCCTTTCCTTTGCAATCAGAGAAGTGGATTCGGGAACCCCTTTAATAACGAGATTGCGTTTTCGGTCGAAATGTATGTTTGGTGACTTTGAGTTCAGATTTGTTGATAGAGCATAAGTATCAGGAAAAAAGGCTACTCTGGTCGACGATGTTATTTTGCGTCAGTATGAGCAACTATTCCTTAAGTTAATGACAAACCCCTTTTGGAAACTTTGCCAATTGGTCCTCCACTTGCTCCTGTATTACCAACAGAGGATTGCACTTGAGCATCTATCGGTAAGAACGAGCTTTTTCCTGAGTTCAATTCAGTTTTTTTGGAAGCTTCTTGGCCCTTTTCGACTTCGAATTCTTCATCTTAGGTGCTTCAAATTCAACGTGCTTCTCAACTTCACCCTTTTTTGTATCATTCAGCGACGATGCCGCATATGTTTGTGTATCCAGCACATTTCTGCTTCTGTCTAGCTCGATGACAGTAGTAAGGTGCATGAGCTGTTTTGATCTCCCTTTTGAAGCTCTGTAGACGCAATGTCTTTAAGCTCTACATGAGGTGTTCTCGAGGAAGCAATATTTGCAATTAGCGAAAAGATCTTCACCGAAATCCAAAAAGGCTCGTCTGATGGCATGCAACACCGAAATTGCGCTCTTCGCCACTTTCAAGCAGTGAGACGATGGTTTTGAGGTGGTGGTCGTCAGCACACCAAGGTCCTTTTGGGTTTCCACGTCTTTTAAGGCTTCACCGTTGAGAAAGTAACTTCTACTTTCAGCAGATCCAGATGGGTTGCCTAAGCGAAGTATTGTACACTTATCGACGTTGAACCGCAAAAGCCAATGATTCGACCACTCCTCCAACCGAGTTAGGTTGATTTGCAGTTTATCTTCGTCAGCAGGCCTCTGGATTACATTCCAGATTTTAATGTCATCGGCAAACATTGCTGCTTCACAGTCGAGATTACTGACACAATCGTTTACGTATATTAAAAACAGTAGTGGCCCTAGTACTGAGCCCTGAGGAACCCCACTCTCGACCGCTGCAGAACTTGACCTCTCTTGGCCGATGCACACAACCTGGCGCCGACCCACGAGGAAGTTTTCAATCCACTTGAGGAGGTTACCTCTGATACCAATTCTTTCTAGCTTGTACAGCAGTCTCTCGTGCGGCACAGTATCGAAGGCCTTTTGAAAGTCAATGAAGGCAATGTGAACCGCGTGTCTATCTTCAAGTGCTTGGATCCACCTCTGGAGCGAATACAGCAAATTCGTTGTGCATGATCTTCCTTTTCTGAACCCGTGTTGACAGCTTGATAACAAATTATGAGTCTCTAGGAATTTCACCAATTCGCTCTTGATGATCCTTTCCATAATCTTGCGAAGGATGCATGTCAAGCTTATGGGCCTGTAGTTTGTCACTGACGCTCGGCTACCGCTTTCGTTCAAGGGAGTTATATGTGCCAGCTTCCAATCGAAAGGAAGTGTTCCGGAGTCAAAGGACTTTGAAAGAGCACTGACAGAGGTGCGGAAAGTTCATTGGCGAGTTCTTTCAGAAGCTTGGGTGGAAGCTCGTCTGGTCCTGGGGATTTCGACTCTTTTAGTTCTTTTAATTCCTTTTGGACCAGAAATTCTGAGAAAAGTATGTGGCTAATGCTTGCAGTCGGCGGGTTATCCACTGAGGGACGAAGGAACCTTGCCTCGTTAGTGAAGACTGAGCGGTAGAACTGTGAAAAGTATCGGCTTTTTCCCTGTTTTCAGAAATTTCGACGCCCACGGCAGTCTTTATCAGTGGTATTTGATGTTTATTCCTTGTACATCTACGGAGGTAACTGTAGACTTACTTTGGATTCTGCGTTGCCTTTTGCAGCAAAGTCTTCTCAACTTCTCTTCGCGTTTTAAGAATGAGGCTTCTCATTTTTGTTTCTCTGTGTTTTATACTTATTAAAATAGGCGACTTGATTAGACTCGCAATATTTTCTCCACAACTTGTGCTTCCTGTTTATTTCCCTTTTTAAGTTTCTGTCTAGCCACCCAGGACGCTTGCTGTGATGGACACTCGTTAGCGGGCAGTGGTTGTCCATAAGTTGCAAAAGAACATTTCGGAAGGACTCCCAAATCTTCGTTCACGGTGCTCGAAAAACATTGAGGTCCAGTTGAGGTCTGTTAAAATCTGCTCGCATCTGATGGAAGTTTCCTCGCCAAACGTTACGCCGTTTTTTTCCTCTATAGCAGGCGCAACGGAGAATAAGGAGTAGTCCCACATAAGCACCACATGATCACTACGACCGAGCGGAGGCATTGAAATAATCTCGTCAATGCTGCCTGATGTTTTCGTGAAAACCAGGTCAAGACAGTTAGCCCTTTGTCCTTCACGTGTTCTGGTGGGGAAAGGGACATGTTGTGTGAGAAGTACCTTCAAGGTCTTTTGCAGAAAAACATAATCAAAAGTCGATTTCGGGCATGATGATTGAACAGTGCTCCAGTTAATTCCTGGTGCATTGAAGTCACCCATAATCATGACATTAGGTCAACTGGAGAAATTTTCTAATTGTTCCAACAAGTGTGTGTCCGCGACTCGGTCTATCCTAGGTGGCCGATAGACAATGAGGACATCTAGACATGGAGAGCCAAGAGCCTTGATATTCAACCATATGGCTTCTGTGCTGCACACAAACTTGCTCGTCTTGTCAGACACTATTAGCATGTCTTTCCCATACACAATTATTCCACCACCCTGTCGGTTTTCTCTGTCCCTCCGATATATTTGGTATCCAGACAATGTTATTTCGCTATCTCGAATGCTGCCCGACAGCCAGGTTTCGGTTACTGCTATCACATCCGGAGATACTTCCGCAAGGCAAATTTTTAACTCATCAAGTTTTGATAAAAGGCTTTGTGCATTTGTATACAAGCACTTCAATTTCGCGCCGACCAAATTTCCTGTTGCGTTTGTCAATTTTATGGGCCCAACTGTGTCTCCTCTAACGTCAAGGTCGTATGTCTTTTCCGTTTCTTGATGATTTTCGGTAACTCTGGTTTCTTTGGGTTGTTGACTTCCCTACCCGAGGATCAAGCATACTTGATCTAATCTTCTGCAGAGTTTGCCTGCCTTTGACAGTGTCATCATTATGCCCACTTGAAAGCTCAGACCATGGTAAATATTTATTTCTACACTACAACTCGAAACCAATGAAACGCTTTCCAAAAAATATGGCTTTTTCTTTTGATTTTCGATTAGCGCTTTCGACAGAATTATTGATACATCTTAACTCCCACGACTGGTCATATTTCTTTATATGTCAGGATGTGAACACCTGTACTGGTATGGTTTACGAAGTTTTAGATCCCCTTATTTCTCGTTTTGTTCCCCGTAAGAAATTAATTAATGTCCCGGATGAGGTTTATTTCCCTTTATCTTTTCGCCGTAGGTTGCGTAAACTCTCTCGTCGATTCCATTTGCAAAACAACATTTCCGTTCTACCCTTGATTCAACGTATTTTTGAGCAGGCCAAGAGGCTAACCGAAGAAAAACGGCTAGCCGAAAAGGTCAAATATGTCGAAAACCGTTCGTTAAATGTAGCGAAACTTGTTTCACGCGCAATAAGAACCCATAGTAAAACATGGCATCCCGTACTACTGGATTCCGTTGGCAATCCTGTAGTTGATGACAAATTGACGGCTGATAGTTTTAACGTTTTCTTGTCCCGAACATTTATTGAAAATTCGACCGCTCCCCCTCCGCCCATCCAGGTTTGGACCGGTGCCGTCCTCGAGACCATAACTTTTACCCTCTGGGACGTAACCGTAGCCATTTGACGTTTTCGTCCGTCTTATAGTCCTGGGCCAGGTGGCGTACCGATCAGTATTATCAAGACGGATGCCAATAATATTTTCCCGTCACTTCTATGTCAGATATTTAATCTAGCTCTTGAAAGTGTAACCTTTCCCAGTGTATGGAAGGAATCGCACATTCTAGCTATCCCCAAACATGGCCAATCTACGTCATTTGACGATTTTCGGCCAATCAACACACTGTCCGCAGCTTCAAAAATCCTGGAGACCTTGATCAAAGATAAGATGATGTATCATTTAACTGATAATAACCTATTGAGTGCAGCCCAGCATGGGTTCCTCAAAACAAGGTCTTGTGACACATGTCAGCTCTCTTACTTTGATCATGTTCTACAATCTATAGATAATGGCTTTGCACTTGACATAGTCTATTTCGATTTCACCAAGGCCTTCGATCGTGTTGACCATGCCCTTCTTCTCCTAAAACCCTCCTCTTTCGGTATATGTGGTAAACTCTCTGAGCTTGATATCTTCTTACCTTAGCTCTCGTACACAATATGTTAAGATCTCCGATGCTATCTCAAACTCGGCACGTGTGAGGAGTGGAGTTTTTCAGGGAAGTGTGCTAGGCCCGCTTTTATTTTGTCTTTTTGTCAATGATGTGCCATTGAGAATGTATTGGTAGGAATCATCCTCATCACTGGTCCTTCTGGTACGCAGTCTTAGGACCACACACTTCCCAACGTTAAAATTTAAGAACCAACGAGCAGACCAGCTGATAAGACGGTTGAGATCCTCTTGAAGTGCGTGCCTATCGAAATCAGATCTGATGACCCTCCACAATTTAACATCCTCTGCAAACATAATGGCGCTGCAATCCAGGTCGTCGACACAGTCGTTGATGTACACTAAGAAGAGTAACGGCCCTAATACCCAGCCTTGGGGGACACCACTTAGAACCGGAGTAGGTGTTGACTTCGAGGTATCGACGCACACAGTTTGCAATCTATCTGTAAGAAAGTCTGCGATCCATGTCAGCAGCATTCCTCTTATGCCAATTTAATTTAATTTTAATTTAATTTTATTCATTGCCAGTTTACAGGCAAGGTCAAAAATATATACAGTAGAGGGTCAAGGATCGTGAAGAGAGAACCATAATTAGACATAAAGGTATTAAAGTTTTCCAGGGCGTCAAGGTCTAATTTCTTCATGCTTAAGGTGGGTTGCTCTAGTGGAAGTTTTACGCGAAGAGGATGTTTGCGTCTAAGTACTGACTGGGGTTTCATATTGATTGTAAAATATAAGTATTTTTCAAATCGATAATACGAAAGGAAAATTTTCACCACTGACTTTTTGCGGAATGAAAGATTTAGTATTTGAAAAATCAGTTTTAAGCAAAGTACTGCAAGCAAAAATCTGCTAGGTGAGGAGTTTAAACTGAAAATAGAATTAGCGAAGAGGCTATGCAGGATGAAAAATTATATCAACTGGTATACCAGTTACTGCAAATTATTCTTCGCTGGAAATAAGGTAAACTTACAAAATTTAAACTTTATTTCTAGAATTAACCTTTATATTCCGTCCTTTTGACGTAAATCTGCGAGAACTTTAATGAGGCTATGTAGGGTGAAAAAGTTTAAAAACCTTATATTTTATCCTTTTGCAATTGCAATAACTGCAAGTGTGTGCAACTGATAATGAGGTAGAAATACAATAAATTGTCACTAATTAAGCTAATATTTTTAACAGGAAACGATGAAATCGGTTTAAAATTCGAGAATTCACTTATATTCAAATTTGAACCAACCGCCTTCGAACTTGACCTCTTATCTAAGTATGATCGTTGGGCTTTTTCCGATTTGTGGAATCTTATGGTATTTTTGTTATTTCTAGGGGCTCGAGGGCCGCTGTGATTTGACATTGTATTCATTCTGAGAATATTTTAAAACTATTGATATTAGACTCCGCCTTTATAAAATGTACCTTAGACCTGGCCTTGAATACTGCTCGTTTCTATTTAGCCTTCTGCGCGCTAGCGAACGGAAGAAAATAGAATCGGTCCAGCACTTCTTCACGAAAAGAATTTTATCGTTGGAGCACCGTAATCTGTCGTATCAAGAACGCTGTAGGCTTGTAAGCATTGATCCCTTATGGTTTTGCCGAGTGCAGAAGGGACTCTTTTTGCTGTTTAAGCTTTTGAATAGTCGTACATTTAATCCCCTTACCACTGTGAGGCAGCTTGCCCACCCTCAGTGCAGCAGTCACCACGATGTCTTTTTATTTCTTCCATTAGCTCGCACAGTTAAGTATCGACGGTTCTTTTCAATAAACGCCATGGCCATGTGGAATAAACTTCCCATAATATAAAAATCCAGCGGAGTTATTCTTTGTTTAAGATAACTATTACTAGTAATACAAATGATGTCCACCCTCTCTTTATAAATTGTCATCACGATCTTTTCACAAGTGATCACGCAATAATTCATTGTTGTTTTCCAGTCCCCCTTCTTACGAAGCCTGAGGTTAAATGCAATAACCTCGACTTTGCTAAAACACACCATAAAATGATAAATAATTTCGTAAGCACTCTAGAGTGGCATAGCATATTCTCAATCAACGATCCAAACTTTTTCCGTGAGCTATTGCAGAGCGTCAGAGAAAATATCCAGGCTTTTATCCCGTTTAAGATTTTTAATTTAAATACAGCTTCTTCTACTGTTACGCATTTTCTCCAGAACAGACTTAAAAAATTACGGAAACAACTTAAAGATTCATCTAAAAGCTCTTTGTCAGTTCATTTAAGGATTGCCCAAATATTTGAATTAGCATCGAAAATTAGGCTCGCAAGAGATAAGCGTAGGGAGCCTCGGGCACTAAGTGATGGCAATTCATCCAAGTCTGTTGCTCATATCTTCCATGTTCGGTCATCGGCTAAGCGTCTGAATGCCGATGTCCAGACCCTCGCCTACAGCCCCACTTAGCCCCGCCTACAGCCCCACTTCTAGCCCCGCCTAGTCCCGGCAAAATGTTGGGGCTAGACGGGGCTTGTGCTAGCAGAAGTGTTTGTTGAGTAATTTAGCATTTGATTTGAAGTTGGTTTTTTCTAGAATTTCAGCGATTGCCATTGTTCTATGAACGCCACGATAGCTTTCAATATTAGATCGCCTACCGTTTTTAGGATTGGTTCAATCCTGTAATATGACCTAGATTGTGAAGCTGTCATGTTCGCAGATGACATAAAAATATGGACTGAAGTCAGCTGCGCTGATGACGCAAAAGGGTTACAATCGAATATCGACAAACTAAGTGCCTGGTCGGCTAAGTGGCTTCTTAAGTTTAATGTATCCAAGTGCGTGATCCTACATCTAAGCGCCGGTCGAAAAGTATCTCTGAGACACCAGTACTTTATTAATGGCACTGCATCAAAAGAGGTCGAAACATACAAAGATCTGGGCATGTGGACAACTGTGAATTTGATGCCCTCAGAACACTGTAAGAAAGCAGTCCAGAAGGCAACATGTACACTACATTGGATCAGACGTGCGTTTAAAAATATTCCCCCTGAGCTATTCGGAAAAGTCTATGGCGCCTTTGTGAGACCACATTTAGATTACGGAGTACCAGCTTGGATACCGTGGATGAAGAAAGATGTTGACCTCCCTCGAACAGGTGCAACGGAGAGCAACGAAGATGGTTGACGGTCTTAAGACTTTACCGTACCAAGACAGATTGAAAAAGCTTGACTTATTTCCTCTTTCCTACAGGCACTTACGGTGTAGCCTGCTCTGGACATTCCGGATTATCCGGGGCCATGATTCCACACTGAGATCGGAGGATTTCTTCGACTTTGCCTGCACAACTCATCTGCGTGGTCATCCTTACAAGGTTAATAGCGAACGCACGCGATTGAACCTCAGAAAGTTTTGTTTCAGCCAACGAGTTGTTCGACCTTGGAACTCGTTACCAAGTGAGATGGTTACCTCTGAAAGCATTATTGATTTTAAAAGAAGGCTTGATTGCATTGTATTTGACAAAAGACGACTGTCACAGCATGATTTCTTAAAACTAGCCATTTAAAATCTTTCGGGCTCTACTTTTCTTCCACAATGTTTCGCCTATGGCTGTGAAAACGCATTTGAAGTTATGTTATGCTCTGACTTAAACATTTTAAAATGTACAACATTTTATATTGACTGTACACATGCAATGATAACCTAACATTAATAGGGTCATCAAGGGCAATGCCTGTAATCCTTCAAAATATACATATACATACATATATTTGAATCTGTCTGGTAATGTTGCATTTGCTTGAAGACACGTGAATATTTTGGCGACTATTATTGGGCACACGTCTCGACTGTAAAAAAAATTCGTTACAGAGGATATGGGCAAAGCAGAATTGTTAAATTCGTTTTTTGCCAACCTCTTTACCACTGAAACTAGCCCCACTCCCTCATTTTCTCTGCTATAAAATTCAAATTCACTTCTAACAACCATTAATTTCCCGCCTTCACGTATTCAACAAGAAATAGCTCACCTAAAATATTCACATTCGATTGGAAATGCTAAAATTCCAAACCCACATATTAAACAGATAAGGAATTTTTTACCTTTACTAAGCAAATTATTCTCAGTATTTCTCGAAAATGGTTTCTTCCCCGATTATTGGAAAACTCCTATTATAAAACCAGTTTTTAAATCTGGTTCCTGATCTGACATTCATAACTATCGAGGTGTTCATATAACGCCCTCTCTTGCAACATCTTCGAAAAACTAATTGCAAACAAAGAGAGGGCAAACTTTTGAGTGCTAACACTGTGGAAGCTCTCTTCGGTTCTGATGGCGTTCACGGATTCTTAATCATGTGCCGGAATTCATGCTGAGGGCAATATTCCTGGCTCTGCAGACCTCAATTGGCTTATTTCTCAGTCGACAGCGAACAGCCGCTCGCCGACATACCTTCTGGTGCAGAAAACCGTATCCATGACACTTAATGGAGAAGTTCGTCACCGGGCATTTGTGGTAACGCTTCCCTTTCCTGAAATTTTATTACTCAATAAGCTGCACTTTTTTCTCCTGAAGACACCTTAAACAACGATCAGGAGTTTTTTTCACTGTCAGCTTGACCCTCTGCTGTATATATATTTTTGAACTTGCCTGTAAACTGGCAATAAATAAATAACTAAATCTGTTTTCAATTTGGGTAGAAGTTACTGCCAAGTTCTAATCTAAATGCCTTAATGACTTTCAGTCATGTTGGATTATAAATACTTTCATAAATACTAATTACTATCGTTTTTAAATGTACTTTAAATTGTTGCCAAAATCCAACCGCAAACGGTCTGCGTATACCCAGGCTAGCAGACTGGGCTGGGCCTAGGATGTGCCTAGAAGACTATTGTCGGCGGCCCCTCTCCCACCAAGCTGAACTGTCGTCTAAGGGCACTGGACGGTATGACGCATTCGCCAAATCTGCATTACGCAGTTTTTGCACGCCTTAACTAGCGCGCACGTATGCACGCACACTTGCACTGATTCCGGCTGCCGAGGCATGACCGCTTCTCGTATCGACTTTTTATACGAAATTGTCTGCCATGTTCTGACCAGTCTAACTGTAGTACGCAGACATACGCATGGATTACTAAGCAGAATTGAAAACGGCAGTACAGTGGATAGCAGTATTTACCGGGTCCTCGAACGCAGGCAGAACTGGGAAATCCTGTACGTCTGGGTTTGTAAATCTTGACATCTTTACTGTCCGCCTTACCAGTTTCTTGCCTCGTGAAACCAATCAATGGTGGTTTTCCTAACTAATTAACTGGGTGTTGAACAAAAAGTACTGTGTTTACGGGTTACCTCTGAAGGTGTTACAAATAGTTTACACATACCAGTGAAGACAGTGCATAGTGGGCTTCCAACGAAGGGCATCTTGCCCACAAAACCACCCCAGCAGAAGCCGAGGCACAACGGCGGCTGCAGCATTTCCACCAAGAGATTTCTTCTGAACTCCTTCTGGTTACGGCCTCCAACCGCAGAAAGGAGTTTAATATATTATCCATGAGGTGAATTAAAGTATTGCACCTAATCATACCGTTTCCTGCAAAGAGTTTTCCTCCAAATTCAGCCTTTAGTCAAATACCTCGTAAGTGTCTGCGGTAGACACAGGCAATGTATCTGTGGATGGTCTCTGGTTTACCACAGTGGTAGTCTCCATCATAGGTCGTAATTTCTCCGTGAGCATAGCCCGAAGCTCTTTAAGTTCATTTACGATAGCAGCCATGTCACGGGCATTGTGATCGACTTTCTGCTAGTTAAAATTTAATTATAACAAAACCTGTTGCATCAATAATAGCCATTATGTGCTTTAACTTGCCTGATATAGCACCTGGCTGGCGTATCACAAATGACATTCTGTAACACTATATTGACTATGGCTTCCTTCAATGGGTTGTGCAAGCCATTCGTCAGCAATTTTCTCAGCTCTTCGACACAGTCCTCTTAAATGTCTTCCAATGGGTCCAGCTTGCTGGAACCACAAAAGAAGCTGACAACGAAGGGTTGGCCAAAAATTGGGTGACTTATACGGCAAAGTATGCGCCACAGACATTGACTAGAACCCTTAAAGATCTTCAGCCCGTCAATATGTAACTGAATGCGCATTTCCGGAACATTTAATGTCAGCAGAAAAACAATTCATGAAACAGGCCCTAAGGGACATAGCACTCATTCTTCAGGGGCTTATTTATATATGCACGAGGCGTACGCAACAGTGTCCGTGGGTCCTTGGGTAGCACAGGCTGGAAGGGCCACAATTTATTAAATATCTTTTTGATTGCGGTCAGCGGCATCTGCAAATCAAGGCAGAATTCTTTTAAAGCCCCGAGGACTCTACCATGAACTGCGTTTGCCCATTCAACCAATTCTGCGGACTCTGCACAAATCAGTAATAAAACACGTGAAAAACATACCAGTAGGCATTTCTGGCACCCGTAACGGAATTTAACGTTCCGGAGATTCATGAGGACCAATGGGTGATATTGCTGGAGCTGCAGGATCTAACGTTTCAGTAGCCGTTATATATGCCCTGATCCGGTACTTTATGCGTCTGTGCTCCGGTGATATCCATGGTAAGAAAGTTTCATAATTAATTATCATACTCATTAAAAGCAATACATAACGGTCATAACTGCACCTTCAAAACAAAGACAGCTACCAGACAGACAATTCGACTAGAACACATTAAATATTAGCTTTGACATGAAAGTATCAAATTTATCCCATAAACTTAACGAAAAAGTCAAAGGGATATAATAAATCAGAAGTTTACGTACGCCTGAATGACAATTAAAGAGCTGAATAATTATTATTTAATGCTAATCAATTTTTTTCTTTTTGAAAATTCATTCATAGACCCGTGAACTTGCACTCTGTAGCGATGTACAGCATTCGGAAAATGTGGGGTTTCCAGATATAACATACGCTCCAAAGTATGCGGGGCCAACTTCCGGCCTAGCCCCATCTAGGCACCGCCCATGGCGGGACCATGTGCTAGCAGAGACCAACCTCGTACCTCACTCCCAACAGGCCTTCTTACATAAGAAGTCATGTTAGTCCTGCCAACTCACTTTTCTGGAATTTATTTCCAGCAAAAGAGATGAAGGAAGTACGGTAGCCGCAATATACTTCGATCTGAAAAAATGTCTTCTACAAATTCCCCCATAAAAGGCTTTTAACGTAGCTAATAAGCCATGGCATATGGCCTCCCTTACTTGAATTTCTCACACCTTATCTTCAAAACTGACATAAAGTAGTGTGGATTCGAAACGTTGTCTCAGATACATTTCATATTACTGGTGGAGTGCTACAGGGCACCATCTTAGGTCTCCTTCTCTTTCTCATATATATTCCCGACCTATCGACCATATCGACCGCTGCCAAAACATTCCGGTATGCACACGGTCTACAACTCGTGTATGCGTATAATGAGCAGACAGTAAATAATACGCACAATACCATCGCAGCGCATCTCAAAAAGCCAAATGACTGGAGTAACCAATAGCAAATGCCATTCTTACCAACCAAATGCAATCTTATGATCTTTGGTCCACAAAAACTGTCACCCATAATTTTTGATGATTACGAAATAAAATAATCACTATCCATTAAAAGCCTAGGACTGAGCTTTAAAAATAATCTTGACTTATCCCCCCACTTTAAAAGAATATCACCAAAAGTCACTCGCCTATGTGGATTCATATGTAAAAATATAACCTCAAATACTCTAAAGACATATCTTTTTAAAATGTACCTATTACCTATCCTTGATAACTGCTCAATTTACTTTGGTATAATGCCCTCAGGTGGCCAGAAAAAATATAAAGGCATTCAAATGAATTTAGAAGATATTCGTCCAAGGCGAGTCGCTTAAGAGCTTAGTTTCTAGGCAAAAGTCAAGAATTTGATAAAAAATATTTTTCAAGAAGTTTTGCTAGAGCCGGGGTTTTGTGAACGCCTCGATAATTATTTACATCCGAACGAGATCTCGACTTGAAGACAGGAAGAATAATAGATGTCTTCCATGAGTCCGGAAAGAATCTGTTTAAAAGATAAACTGAGAATATATGCCTAATCAATCGGGGGAAGCTTGAAAATCTCTTAATAACTGAGTTTAGAATATCATCAGTTCCCGAAGAGTGGGATTTTTATAGACATTCGTCTGTACGAATTACGAATTAGTTTTGAGGAGAAATCAATGGTTCTGATAACATTGGATGAGGATGTCTGAAACGTTGGAAACGGTTCAGATTCCATCGCAAGATGATTTGCAAAGAACGCACTAAACAATTCTGCCTGTCAGAGTCTTCGAGGATGAAGTTCTTAGCTTCATTTAGTAATGGAAAAATTTCATAACCTCGTTTAGAGAAGAATCGACGGTGGAACAGTTATAAATAAATAAATAATTGTATATTTAAGGCCCAGAGAGCCCCACCGTTTCAAACTTAGTATCGCGGTATAAATAAATACAAAGTGGATAATTGCTGCACTATGTGAGCAGCCATATTAACAGCAGAAATGAACAATATGGTAGTTATATCCGATTCAAAACGACTAGCCATTTAAAAAAAATAGTCAACAATCTTTAACATAAACGGTGAACTAGAAAAGAAGCAGTAAGAAAAACTCCTACAGTTAAATCGGAGGCGGGGTTCAGCGAGCCGCCAATTTAAAAAAATGAGGAGAAAAAAACTGCTTCACTAAAAAATTAATAGCTAGATGCAATGGGATAGTTCTGTGATGTTGCTGACAACGTATGAGGGTTTGGAACGCTCCTTGACGTGTGAGAGATAATATAGCAGTCAGAGCTACTGTTTTTAACCCCCAGTGGAGGCGAGAGAGGACGAACACATCGTGGACACCAGGGTCACAAACGAAGAGGGGTCAGTAGAGGTCATGAGATCATCATCGATATGCGAAAACATCAGAACCCGCCTCGATCATCAACAGAACCTGGAGACCATCGTCAGGGTTGCAAATTCAGAGGAAATTATCAAGGTTGTCAATACTTGGCAATGCTAGTTTAAAAGGCGGGGGGGGGCGCAAAAATTGAATGCAAAGATTGACTCTGCAGAGGATGATGGAAATATAATAAGAGACCGTTATAATATCAAGGGAGCTGCCTCAAATACCAGGAGGACCCGTTTCGAAATCCAAATGTTGCGAGTTAGGGAAGGAAACAGACAATAAGGACTTCATATCTTCCCAAGTTAAATGTTTGCGTAACTTTGTTTTGAAAATAGCTAATGTGGACTACAACCTAATTTGCAGTGGAAGAATATTCCAGATGAAAGCATATTTGGAGGCAAAAAACTGAGGCCGGTTAGATGTGGAGCTAAGGGGTGGTGAAATGATCATGGAGGAATTACGAGTGGCATAGGGTCGATCAACCGGATTGAGAGCGTTAATTCGTGGGATATTTGGGCTAGAGTTAATGCGAAACAGGAAGCAGAGACCGGCTTCGAGTCTTCTAACCCACAGAAATTTAATGTTTGCTAACTGGCATCTATCCGTATAAGAGATACTGGATTCAGGAAGAGAAAATAGTCTTCGAGTAAAAACCCTCTGAACTTTTTCAATCTTACTGCGGTCAGAGGCATTCATCAGCCTAAAGAGAAGACAGCAGTATTTTAGAATAGGAAAAACAAACATGCGGTACAGGTCTAACTTTATTTCCGGAAGGAAGAAATTATGCGATATAAAACCACATATCTCCGCAGCCTTTGCAGAAATTCGATCTGCATGAGGCGATAATGCTAGCTTGTTTGTGTAACTTAGAACTAAGTCTTTTATGGTTGATCATTCTTAAAGTGTACTATTTTGAAATACGAGGGGTCCAGGAAGCTTAGCGGGGCCAAAACACATAAAACTACTCTTGTGTGAAGAAACCTCCATCTGCCAAGTACAGCATCAACGTGAGAGCATAAGTAGATCAGTGTTGATTTTATCCATGCAACTATTGGCCCTGTCTTTAGAAAATAAATAAATGCCCTTGAGATCGTCAACGTAAACGAAATTTTGTGAATTTGTGAGTAAAGCTGAAATTTCGTTTATGTACAGAATAAAGAGAAGGGGCCCTAGAACCGTGCCTTGAAAAACAACACTCGTGATCGGTTGAGGCGTCGAGTAGCTATTACCTACTAAGACCTTCTGGCTGCGGTTAGACAAGTAGGAACCAATGAAGTCAAAGAGAGGAGGCCGGATGCCGAGGGCTTCCAGTTTTACCAGAAGATGTCTGTGCGGTACCTTGTCAAAGGCTTTGCTCAGGTCAAAGTAGATCACAATCACTGACTGCTGCTCATGACGAAGGGAAGTGACGAGGTTAAGAAGAGCTATGTAATACACTTCGCATGATCTCTTAGGTAGAAAACCATATTGCGAGTCGCTTAAGAGCTTATTTTTCTAAGCAAAAGTCGAGAATTTGATTAAAAATAATTTTTTCAAGAAGTTTTGCTAGAGCCGGGGTTTTGTGAACGCCTCGATAATTATTTACGTCCGAACGAGATCCCGACTTGAAGACAGGAAGAATAATAGATGTCTTCCATGAGTCAGGAAAGAATCCGTTTAAAAGATAAACTGAGAATATACGCTTAATCAATCGGGGGAAGCGTGGTAATCTCTTAATAACTGAGTTTTGAATACCGTCAATCCCCGAAAAGTGTGAGTTTATCAGATGCATTATTTGCTTACGAATAAGTTCTATGAAGAAATCAATGGTACTGATAACATTAAATGAGTTAAGCAACAGATTTTGCAGAGTTTGGCTCAGAGTGCGCAATATACCCTTCTGTGTGTCACGGGCAAGGCGATTCTTGGAGGCTAATTCAAAAATCTATGCGATCCATAGATGTACAGATAACGAACTAGTATATTGATCTTTTAACTGATTCCGCAATTTCTTTAGTCTTGGCAAAATAATTTGACGAACGGTGGATTCCGAAGCGTAGGGCTCGACAATTTCGGTTATCAAAAATCCAGGATGGTATTTGAAACGACTGACAGGAAGTCAGAAAGACTTGCTGCGTCGTTCATGGAGGAGAGATGCTGCCAGTCCAATGAGTCCAAAAAGTTATTGATTAAGCTCATATCTGCGAGGTACAAAGCATGATAGGTACGAACGGTGCTAGGCGTTTTCTATGAGACAATCGGAAAGCAAATGTGAATTAATGTATGGTCACTTTGGAAGATGCCCTGCCTAAAATCAACGAAGAGGTGAGCACTGTCAGTTGTGAAAATCAGGTCTAAAATATGCTTATCTCTCGTTGAAGAACGGACCAGCGAACCAGAGGTCCAAGAGGTTCAAAGTGAACCTAAGAAGTTTAGAATTTATTATATCAGCAGAGGGTTGCGAAAGCTTGCACGCGCCAGATCTATCTCCTGTCGTGATTCCAGAAGTCGAGGATGGAGGGGAGCCTGCAAGATTCGTGTGTCTACAAGTGTCTTCCGGGACATAGTAAACTTCTGAAAAGAATTTTGATTTAATTTACAGAGATACGGATATAATTATTTTAAATTTGATGCTTAAAAAGGCTAATATAACGGCTAATTTCATACAGTAAATAGAGAACGAATGTAAAACGGCTTTAAACCACAAGAGTTGGGCAAAGATGAGGTGCGTCGTTTGAAATTGCTTTCGAATTTCCGCTCCATTGAGTTAACGAAATTTAAGTCTCTACCTTAGTGTAGAAGACACGTTGATTTGGAATAACTCTTGAGTGGATTTTCCAGTCTCTAAATTTGGGAAATATTTACTTGGACTTAACGATTCTGTGGCTATCCAAATATTCCTTCACTGAGGATTATTCCACGTCCAGGACATTATCCCTACGAGAAATACAAGCTTCAACGTTTACCTGCTTCCAAAATTCACGCCAGCGGTGTGCTGCTTTAATCTGCTTTCAATCAGGGAAGGAGAAGTCACAACAAAGGCTGAGTCATTGTATGCTTATTAGAAGTCTGACTGTTGAATAGTTTTGCACCCTAGCCCAGTTATTTAAGAAGATTTATAAATTAAATGCATTCGAATACAATCCTAAGAGGTATGGAAAACTCAGACGCTCAGGATTCATCTGTGCGGAGGAAAAAAATTCGCGGCGCGGGCGGGTTTCGAACCCAGGACACATAACCACTGCGCCACATCCTCACGACAAATCGGAAAACAAAATTGCATCCAAACAAAAAAGATGACAAAGACAGATATTCTGTTACTACTTCTCCTCCTGCCAAGCGGGCAAAAAGCCTGGTAACACTAATGAATGTCACCTACGAGGACGAAAAGTGCATGGGGTGTTTAAATCTCTTGCAGAAATTCTTATTGATGGAGAAAGAGATAAGTAACTTGAAAGGAGAAATGGCCGATCTAAAAGAGAAGGTTCATTGTTCACCCGGAAAAAAACACCCGTAACAACGAGAATTCCAACCAAAGAAATTACGTATGCAAATATAGCTTCCTCAAGAATACCTAATGTGGAGCTTAAAGACATTGCGTCTACAGAGCTCAGTAAATCAGTAGGCATTTCCTTCCTTCAAAAGGGAGATCAAACCAGCTCATGCTCCTTACTGCTGTCATCCAGCTTAAACAGAAGCAGAAATGTGCTGGATACACAAAAATATGCGGTATCGTTGCTAGATGAAACAAAAAAGGCGAAGTTGAAAAGCTCGTCGAATTTGAAGCCCCGAAGACGAAGAATTCGAAGTCAAAAAGGGCCAAAATTTTTTCACAAAAAATGGATTCGAATTCCGGAAAAAGCTTGTTCTTACCGATAGATGCTCAAGTGCAATCCTCTGTTGGTTATAAAGGAGCAAGTGCAGGACAAATTGCAAAGTTCCCAAACCTGGTTTGCCATTAACTTTAGGAATCGTTGCTCATACTGATGCAAATAACATCGTCGACTAGAGTAGAATTCTTCCTGATACTGATGCTCTATCAACAACTGAGAACTCAAGGTCACCAAGCATACATTTCGACTGCAAACGCAATCTCGTTATTAAAGGGGTTCCCAAGTCCACTTCTCTGATTGCAAAGGAAAGGGTAGAACATAACCTCAGTCTTTTCCAAGAATACTCATATTCGATTCTTCGAGATGGCGAATGCGTTACAGTGCACAAAACATTCCGTTTAGAGAAAGCGGATATTTCACATAAACTATCATCACCAAGGCCTCTTAAAATCATTCTTGAAAATGATTTTCAGGCTTTACTCCTACTAGAACGGAGAATGGCTCTCCGTAGCTCACACAGGGATGTGTTTTTTTCAGCCGTATTATGAACCCAAGGAAAGGCACAAAATGAGGATGCTGAGAGCAGAACTGAAGAGGAGGACCGAGCAGGGGGAAAAATGGCTCCAAATAAAGGACAAAGAAATCAAATTTATGAAGAGGTCTTTCTTATGGCAGACCCCGTACATAATCAAGGCAGGTCCTTGCCGAGACGGAGCACACTAAATACGATGAACCCAACTGTGCAGAGCTCGAATAATAAAAAGAAGGCGCTCCAGAACTCAGATGACGACCACTCATCAGAACTCAGCGTCGGCGGGATGGACATCCGTTCATCTTGGAAAGCAATGACAGACTCTAGTATTCAATCGCATGAAATGCGCAGAAGTCTATTTGGAGGAGGTACCCAGTCTAAATTGAGATGTTTGTATACCAATGCTAGGAGTCTCCTGTCGAAAGTAGACGAACTCAAAGCAGTAGTATCAGACCAAACCCACGATGTCGTTGCCATTACGGAAACGTGGCTCAAAGCCAAAATCGTAGACAGCTGTAATGAACCACAGTTCCGACAGAATTGTTTGAATGGGCTGGTAGTGCTTTTTGCGCGGATCCCGGATGAGGATGGAGTGATCGAATGTCGGTGAAGATGCCGGTGCCCCCTTCCACTCTCGAACGCTGACCTCGATCCCCACGAGTACCGTCGCCGCTCATCGTATCGCTACCCTCCGTTCAATGTCAGCATCCCCTCGTCCCGACCCTGCAGTTGCCCACAGCGTTGCAATCCCCACCGGTTATCCAACAGACATGACGTAATTCCCCCCACTCCAAAAGGGATATTGCCTCATTTAACGCTCCCTTCTTTATTTTCTATTGTGCCCTTTCATACCTTTATATCCTTCTTAATAGTAGAATCCATTTCCGACATTTCTGCCGTTCCTTCTAATGACTGTTGCGTTTGAGTGATCGGCATGATGCTTAGAGACCCTGTTCAATACGCGCATCGTCTAATAACGACTATAGGTGCGTTACTCGCCCATGTGTGTGTGCAAACCTCGAAGTCTTCGGCCGCTACACAGCGAGGTTTCGATAGATGGATACACTTCTTTGAAAAGACCGCGAAAATAGACAAGGAGGAGGATTGACCGTATATGTTCGGACAGGAATCTTGGCAGTCGAACGAGCGCATGCCATCTTCCTTAAATATGAATTTCTCTGGATAAAGATTAAAAAGGATTGTTTACAAAACCTACAATTCTTGAAGATCTACAGACAACCCAACATTCCAAGTGCAGCTGATGAGTCCCTCCTCCATTTGCTCAAGGGAGTAGCAAGTCACCAGGAGGTGCTTATTGCTGGAGATTTCAATGTACCTATGGTAGACTGGGTAAATCTGACAGATGATGGTGCACCAACTTCCTTCGGCCACAAGCTAATGGATCTAACTCTCGACCAACCTCTGGTACAGAAGGTTAACATACCAACGAGATTTAGAAAGAACCAGAGAGCAAATTGCCTGGACCTAGTATTTACGAAGAACCTCTCTAGCATTGATGAAGTGTATTCTATTGCACCCCTCGGTAAGAGTGACCATAGTACGCTGATGTGGTATTGCTCACTTTATTCTTAGCGCCAGAATGGAACGGAATGCAAGCGAAATATATGGAAGGCTGATTTTAACGCGATGAGGAAAGAACTGATGTCTATGAGATAGGATTGTTTGCTTAAAGGGAATCCAGAGGATGACTAGCGATCATTTAAGACAGTCTCACTCGATCTTATTGAACGCTTTTGTCCAGTGAAGGTGCAAAAAAAGATTAGTCGCCCCACCTGGTTAACAATAGAGCTTAACAGGCAGTTAAACAAGAAGAATAGAAAATGGAATGTTTTCAGGGAAACTGGGTCAGCAGAGCATCTCAAGAATTTCATCATCAAAGAACGCTGTTAAAAAATTATTCGTCAGGTAAGGAAGAACTGTGAATCAAGAATTATTCAACAGGCTGAATATAAATCAAAATTTTTTTCCATTATATCAATAGTCGATTAAAAAACAAGGACCCAGTAGCAGTACTCATGGATGGGAATGGTGTTAAAGTCATTAGAAATTGCGACAAAGCCGAGCACTCAGGTCGGTTCTTTGCCTCGGTATTCACTAGAGAACCGGAACTTCAGCTTGACCACGTCAACAGTGCTGTTATAGACGCCGTTCCAGTGCTTGAATATAAACTCTCCCAGGAAAATCTCGTGGAACGAGAACTACGAAATCTGAAAGAAGCGAAGTCATCTGGTCCGGACGGTTTACCGGCAAAGTTCTTGAAAGAACTGGCCAGCGAACTCTCCAAACCACTAGCGCATATATTTAATTCGTCATTTGAAATCAGGGAAACTGCCATCCGAATGGAAGGCAGCAAATATATACCCCATATACAAGAGTGGTGCTCAATCTAATGTCAACAAATATCGGCCTGTCAGCCTAAAATCCATTTGCTGTAAAAATAATGGAATCAATAATCAAGAAGGCAAACATGAAGTTCCTTGTAGAAAACCGATTAATCTCAAATCTCCAGCATGGCTTCAGACAGAATCGCTCCTGTCTTTCCAGTTTCTTTATCTCCACAGAGCAGTGGACTCGTGCACTGGACGAAAATGGTAGGGTTGACGTCATATACACTGATTTCAAGAAGGCGATTAACAGTGTCCCCCACAAACTTCTCATCTTCAAATTATCTGAAATTGGCATAAGAGGAATACTGCTGACATGGATCGCAGACTTTCTTACAGATAAATCGCAAACTGTGTGCGTCGATACCTCGTAGTCAACACCTACTCCGGTTCTAAGTGGTGTCCCTCAAGGCTCGGTTTTAGGGCCGTTACTCTTCTTAGTGTACATTAACGACTGTGTCGACGACCTGGATTGTAGCGCCGTCATGTTTGCAGACGATGTTAAATTGTGGAGGGTCATCAGATCTGATTCCGATAGGCACGCACTTCAAGAGGATCGCTAACGTCTTCGCAGCTGGTCTGCTCGTTGGTTCTTAAATTTTAACGTTGGGAAGTGTGTGGTCCTAAGACTGCGTACCAGAAGGACCAGTGAGGAGGATAATTACTACTAATACATTCTCAATGGGCAACCCCTTTCAATTGTTGAGGAACAGAAGGACCTCGGTGTTCTAATAAACTCCTCACTTTAATCATCTTCACAGTGTTCAAAGGCAGCTTAACGCGCTACACAGGTTTTATTTGCGCTCAGACGTGGATTTTTGCAGATTGATAAGGAAAATTCCAAAAAACCTACGGGGTATTTGTTCGATTTCACTTGGAATATGCCGTCCAGGCCTGGCGTCCGTGGTTTAAGAAGGATTATCTACAGCTGGAACGAGTGTAGGCGAGGGCTACGAAGATGGTCAAGAATCTTAGTCATCTGCCTTACGAAGCCAGACTGGTTGAACTTGATTTGTTTCCTCTAAATTGCAGGCAACTACGCGGTGACCTCATACAGACCTACCGGATTGTCATAGGCCATGAGTGTGTCCTAGAATTTGCTGACTTCTTCGAATTGGCTGGGACGGAACATCTGCGAGGTTATCCCTTTAAACTGCAGAGGAAGTTTGTCCCCACGGACGTCCGTCGGAACGCCTTTTCGCAGAGGGTCATTGGAGAATGGAAACGGATTCGCTGACGAGGTGGTCCTTTCAGAAACTGTTGACACATATAAATGCTAACTAGGCACTCATTTTCTGAGAAACTTTTTTAAATATAATGAAGATTGTGTAAGCAGTGGCAGCTAGCACCTTGCCCACACATATTGATGAGCCTACATTTTCATTTTTTAGATTTATCACTGTAAACGTTTGTACTATTGACATTTTTGCATGTGAATAGGAAGCTCAAGGGTGAAAGCCTACTTCCCTCAATAAAGTGACTTAAAGTGACTTAAATTCAAGTTATTTATCCAACATTTTACGTAGGTGGGCACAAATAATGCGGGACGGTAAAATACTTTTTAAATTGTGGATAAATTTACAATTAACTGCTATTACCAGATATATAATGAAAATCAAAACTTCTCTTATCCTTAAAAATTGATCTGCGTGCCCTTGATGTTGATCACACAAACATCTCCTATTTTTATGGAGTTTAGTTATTGCAGGCGGCGGGAATGAAGTTCGATCAAAAACCGGTATCCTGGCATGACCGAAATATCATAGGATCAGCTTGACTGACCATTTATATTATAATTCTTATTAAATATTTTTTTGAATTGAAAAGACATTTCAGAACTTTAGTTGAAAGCATGTGTACTGTACATGGAAGGCTGACCCAATAATAAGATTTAACCTAGTTGAATGTAAAATAAAACCAAGCACGAGCGCACCAATTGCAATAAACATATCTTCCTTTCTATGTTTATTTTTTCCCTTTGAACTCCCTTTTCGTTACAACAGCGGAAGTATGTCATAAATGTGAAAAAGGGAATATAAAAAATTGTAAGTGAATTCTCCAAAAGTGTAAAGATAGACGAACTAGTTCGTGCATTTGCAGTATTTGGAGATATGTATGCACACTATTGCACGGAATGCAGTAAGTACCGAAGCACAATACGCTACAGGGGAAGTAGAATGAGTTCTGGTCTGCAGGCGGTATGATGAATGTCAGTAGGGAGTGTGCACCGAGCTGGAGACATAAACAAATTTGCCTTAAGGCACAAAGGTCGATTTTCGAAAGCAAAGTGAAATCTCAAATTTCTTCGTTTCTTGCTGAAGTTATTGGCTTACGTGTTTATAAATCTTTTTATTTATATTTATAACCCTTAAACAACTGCACATACTGTGGTTGTTGTCTTTAACAATAGGTAGAAACATACAGTCGCATACTGCTTCACCTGACAGAGTTTCATTTCTCGTTCTCGTAATTTCACGGAAAAAGGAAAATTCTAATGAACGAACATAGAACTCAAGTGAAAATTTTGAAAACATTCAATTTCCAAAAATAAGCTGTTTGCAGTAACCGTTTTTATTGTCGGTATATCAACCAGTTGGAAATCTATATCGGCATACATTTTATCCTGCGTATCCCGCGTAGATTGCAATCATATTTGCGACAAAAGATGAAAACAACAATCTCAATTCGTCACACGCTACCTGTCTCTGGACCCAAGCTTTGGTTGATTACACCTAGCAGTCACAACAGTGAAATAAAATGCAATCCATAGTTAAAGCTAAACAGCTTGATTTGTCCGCCTTACAGAACTGCAATGACTTCAAGTTGAAATTCAGATCTGTTCTATTTATAATTGGTAATCTCTTTGATGTTAAAACATCTTACGTTCCCTCGCAGGAAGCCAGACGCCTAGACTCGCGTGTTAAAATAGTCACCAGCGAGTCTTTTTGACAGATAGAAGTGAACTCATTATTTTCTTTGAAAAAACGCTCTCATCCACAGATGACCAGTTGATATTGTCATGACCATTCTGTTCTCGGGTGGTTTCAACTACAAAATAGCGGAAGCAAAACGCATCTTATCGCGTATCAAGAATCCTCATATCTTATTTACATGGTTATAAACACTCCAGGTGAACTCCGTCATTACCTCAACGAGGTTACATTTCTCCCTATTTGAAAATGACTAAATGTTTCCTTTGTCGAGTTTTTACACCAATGGAGTGAAGGAATGGCTCTCTCTTGTCAAATAGGTCATCGAATTCTCAGCCTACTATTCACAAATCTGGTCATATTTCCACTAACCTCAACACACCATTAATTAATCTCCTCAGATGTCCAGTTCGCAAATCCCGTCTGTTGGGAATCCTTTTTCCCACGATCAGTCATCTCGCAGGAAATACACCTGCGCACGCGTTTCTCACGCTGCCTGCCACGAACGATGCTGGACAATGTTCTGCATTGAATATGGCCACAGAGCTCTGATCAGATCTGATCGATCCATGTCCACGAGAAGTCTTCTCAACTCTTATCTATCTTTCTCTTGAAGCTGATTGGACAGAATATAACTAAACTGGACGGAAGGCTATAAATTCATACAGCTTTTCATGTCACTTTTGCTTGGAATACACTTTCAACACTGGGAAGATGGTTAAAGTGAGGAGTTTATTAGAACACCGAGGTCCTTCTGTTCCTCAAAATTTGAAAGGGGCTGCCCATTGAGAATGTATTAGCAGTAATTATCCTCCTCACTGGTCCTTCTGGTACGCAGTCTTAGGACCACACACTTCCCAACGTTAAAATTTAAGAGCCAACGAGCAGACCAGCTGCTAAGACGGTTGAGAGCCTCTTGAAGTGCGTGCCTATCGGAATCAGATCTGATGACTCTCCACAATTTAACATCGTCTGCAAACATGATGGCGCTGCAATCCAGGTCGTCGACACAGTCGTTGATGTACACTAAGAAGAGTAACGGCCCTAATACCGAGCCCTAGGGGACACCACTTAGAACCGGAGTAGGTGTTGACTTCCAGGTATCGACGCACACAGTTTTCGATCTATCTGTAAGAAAGTCTGCGATCCATGTCAGCAGTATTTCTCTTATACGCT
>WEDG01010207.1:0-40763 GCA_017591395.1 Schistocephalus solidus | reverse complement strand
ATCGAAGGCCTTGGTGAAATCAGAAATAGACTATGTAAAGTGCAAAGCCATTATCCCTAGATTTTAAACTGTGGACCACCGAATGTGTACTTCCGAATGACTTCAACGTTTGATGACGGGTGATATAATGAGACATCATTGTTCATGGGCGACTCGAGGTAGGGAAACTAAAGTTTCAAGAGGGTCACTTAAATTGCCGATGGTCCTTTCTCCGAGTCCTGGGGAAAGCTACTTGGAAAAGATGATGAAAATAAAAGATTAATAGAATCAGTGTTAATATAAATGTGCAGTCTTCACTTGAATGCAAGTCAAATTGATGCTAAATAGTCCTTTATTCTTCGATAGCACCAGCCCCGCCTAGCTTCTTCTAGCTCGCAGTGCTGGAGGAGGTTAAGACGGGGCTAGAGTGGGATAGCGGCGGGCTTATAACGGGGTTGGCGACACAAAAGTCCCTCTAAACCCGTCATTAACGAAAATGCACTGCGGGACGATACACTTTCATCTTTTCTGCCATCCTTTTAAGATATTAATATTTCCACATTTTGGACCCCTACTTATACATCTGACAACCAAGTCCTATGGATATTATGCTGTTCATACTCACTCACAAGATAGGACAGAAGCAGTAAATTAAAGAGTAGGTATATCATTAATAAGTAAAAAATATTTCAAAATGTATTCACTCAGAAAATCCATCCACATGAGAAGCAGTGCCTCCGCTTCGGTAATTGCTTGCGGAGTACCTGCTACCCGATAAAGCCTTTTCTTCGGTGTTGTGCAGTTCCCCTGTATCGTGATCTCAAAAATTGGCTTCCCATTTGCAATTTTAATGGCCCTGTTTTAGTTCAAGGGGATTTATCTTACAAACCAACCTCGAATTAAATGATATATCAGCATATTACAACTACACATGTAACTGAATGCTCGGTTAAACCGATTTGGCGTATTTTGACGTGCAATTAAGAGTGAACGCCATCTTTGTATAAGATGAATTACCGGCGGTACCATGTCGATCGGGTTAATCCACGGGACGTTCTTCCAAGCCGTCACACAATATTTATTCGAGGTCTCCCAGGATCAACTAACGTTGATGGCGTCAAGTTTGTTTATTACCTTCTTTTATCAATCTTGAAGAGATTATTTCTCAAAAGAAACGAATTCGAAATGTTCAATTGCCTTTTCTTCAATGTCGGAAGATAGGATTCGCTTTTCGGTTGCTGTTCGTTTTAAAACGAACGAGCTGGCACGAGAAATGCTTGTCAAGTAAGTTAGTTAATAAGATTTCATTCTTCCAGGTACAACGGTAAGAATTTGATGGGCCACCCTGTTGAGGTCACGTGGTTTAAGGACCTGCGAAAAGCTCGAGCTAGAAGTGAGATTGTTTTATTTCTTAATTTTTAAGTTAATGAGGATCATCGTACTGGGCGTTTTCGGCCCTTCAGGGGCTTCACCCGAGGGCCTTTCAAAGGCCCGTTTGACCAGCGTGGCCGTACATTTTCAAACAGAAGTTACATTGAACCCGACCATCGGCGTGCTCGACACAGTTCGGTTTCTTCTGAAGGCGGTCGTCCACCTCGTCTCTCTTCTCGGGATGGTCGTCGGTTACCTAGTGCCTCTCCCTCTGCTTCTTCGCGCTCCTCGTCCCGATCTATTTCGCGGTCCAGGTCGAGATCATCAAAAAGGTTATCGACGTGTCTTCTTTTCTTCCATTCCTCCTTCCCACGCATATATTTTTAAAAAAAAAACGTTTTATTTCTGCTGATCTTTATATTATGGCCTGTTGTCAAGCGGCCTTTGCATTATCGGTAGATATTAAGTACACCATGTTTATGCTCTCGGATCCCATCTGGACCGCTTTATCGGTTTTTTAAACTAGCGAACGCCTAGACAGGGCTTCTGCTTGATGTGCTACTTGCGAAACAAATGATTATTATTGATCTAACTTTTACTTTTTAGGCCACGTAATGAAGAAAACCTTGACAACTACCATTTGCCGGATCAAGGCGTGAGTCACGGAAAAAATATGCCTCAAGCGGGTCGTTCCATTAGGTCCCGCCGTTCTTCAAGCAGTTCAAGCTCTCGTTCATCTTCTTACGATAGCTGTCGTCGTCAGAGAGGTTCCGAAGGTAGAGTCGGTGACGTCTATAGAAACCACCCTGCCCCGATATCTTTCGACAGTCGGTCGTCCCTATCTCCAGCAGATGTCGATTCACTGCCCAAGAAAGGTCGCTTTGAGAAGGTTTCCGGTAATTTAATGTCATCATGCATCATTAAAATTACTATTTTCGTCGATGGACGGTTTAAGTATGCATTGCACAACCAAAGCAACGCTTCCAGGTGAACCTGTTTAGTCAGCATTGTACCTAGCAGACGCTGCAGTACGGTTTGATGGTTAAGGTTAGATGCCTAAGGACAACCCAGTATCCTTAATTGTATGTTAATCGTCCGCCAATAAGGACACTTTGGTTTGGTTTTTAGGTTGTGTTATCCGGTTGACGGGAGGGTAAATCATAGTCAATACCACTTATTTTTGCCACTAATTCGAAAGTAAGCCTAATTTCACTATAAAAATATCAAACCATCTAGTTTGTATACCACACTCAGATGCTCTTTTTTAATCAATCCTTTTCTTCACCTGGCAGCCAAGTTGACGAATAATGCAACCCAAATTCTTCCTTTAGATAGTGGCCGCTCTTTGCCCTACACTAATGTGCCGGCCCCAAATAGCGAGAACTCGGGGCTTCTTAGTGGACTGATCCAATTGAAGCGTAAACCGGCTGGCGGCCTACATGCCAGGCGCCGACACTCCCGATCTCACTCTCAGTCGCCCGTTAGTTCGAGTTCTGATACTAGCTCTCATGTACCGAAAGAACCACGTAAAACCTTCGCTCGAGGAAAGTTTTCTCCATCTCCACCAAATTTCAATGAAGATAAACGCTTGGAGGGCAAAGACAGCGTTCGTCAAACTTCTTCACCGTCTCGCCTGTAAGAATTGCCTATTGTCTTATGATAAGTATACTTAGGATGGCATATTTCTTACGGTAGGATAACGTTTATCATTAGTGCATCTGCTCTTAGACTATACTAACAGACATAGAACTGGATTTTATGTATACTGCATGTATACAGTATACTGTTAGGCATATTTCGATATCGTCAAGACCCTCACAGATAAACACCGATAATGGTGTAACTGAACTTTTAGTCTATTGAAAAACTATTCCGCCACACCAAAGACCATTAGAACAAAGCAAGTAAATGTTTGTTTCTAAAGTGTAACGTACGTGGCAGGTACCGAATATAATTGGCAATAGTTCACCCCTCTGACGTGAGTTGCCTCAAGCACAACATTTCTGCCTCGTCTTCCGGACCCCTTGTTTTTTGACTATATTTTCCAAACTGTGCTAGCACACTGACGAAGACGTACCGCGGTGGGCTTAGAGCGTTGGCCTTCCAACCCACAGGTCGCGGGCTGGAGTCTCTATTAACGCAACAATTTGGGTTGGGTATGGATGACTGATGACGGCTAATAAGCTAGAAAGGGCCATTCCAGTCTCCCTGCTCTTTTTCGGTTGTTTTTCTGTCTATTCAACTAGCAGCTGAGCGGCTGCTACCTGCGCTTGCGAATGAGCCTTAAGAGACTAAAGGACGATTGAGTTCCGTACCCAATCGGTGAATGCCCATCTATTTTTGTACACATCGTTTTTTCTGGTTAGTTAACTTTCTTTCCATTCTAGACCGGCGGATGAATGCGAGGGCCGTGTTTCTCGACTGTCTGCCGATGGCAATCGTTGGCGTCCGGTTGATTATCCTGAGGATCATCATGGCGAGCGAAGATCCAGTTTTGGTAGACCGGTTAATGGAAACGACTCTGTTGACGAGAATTCTGCAGATGCTAATCGTGATCGCTCACAAGAGCCAAAATTGCCTTCACCAGATAAGTGGCCACGACGTTTGACCCCATCGCCTAAAAAAATTGCGACCAGTCCTGCTGATTCTGTCCGCACGAAAAGAGCCTCGGAATCTGAACGAAACTTAGGTAGTGTTTACGCTCCGTTCTGTTGGTTTTGCTGGTATTTTAACGTCTGCTGTCGAGAATTTTGCAGAAGCTTTGATTTAACTTTTCTGATTATCATCTTAAACGGCTTTCAGATATCTTTTTAATTTATGTTTTCGGGATCTCATACCGTTCACGACTCTTCCGGCCTAGCATTGTAACTAGTCACAGTATCTCCATGCCACTACTTAAGCTCTTGCTGGGAACCTTTCTATCGTCGCTTGCACGGTGTCTATTAGACCTGCAGTTATGCTCGATGGATGTTTCATAGAGTATTTATTCGTACACGGGCTTCTGTTGTCTTTGCATGCCCGCCAACTGATGACCCACACTTCTTATTACATCTATTGCCTGGAATGAGTGCAATTTAAGTGTTCATTCAGGTGTCCGTTTCGATTATTCTGTTGGCGGCCGACCGTCGTGTTCAAGTTATGTCGAGATCTGGGTCTGCCACATCATTTGATATATTATCTGAATGATTTTAGACTGTAGCCTTGCTTACGCACATGTTATGCTGTCCCACAGGATCGCGGATGTTTAAGTTCATACATAAGTAAAAACAGCACGCGATTTATGGCATATTCTCGGTGTCTGCGCCAACTCGAGACTGTCCTTCAAGGTCGCATTCCTTTTTTCGGCTATCTTACGTTTCTCGTCGTTCAGTTGTTGGAAGTCCCTCGTGTTTTAACCTTTTGATCTGGGAAGTTACTAGAGCACTTGGTCTTATTTCAGGTTCTTACCATCGCTGTTGTTGCTGGTGACCGTTACACTAGCGCTATTACTTGTTTCTTAATTTAAGTCATTCCAGATTATTGTTCTGCTCGACGTCCATCGTATTCCACTTATACGTTAGCCATCCATCAAACTTTTTTGAATCATTGGCGTGCATAGACCTTGGTCCTAGTTCCGGGTTTGTCGTACGTATGGACCGTGCTGTTTTTTCGAAGGACAAATATCAGGAATTATTTTTTTTCATCTACTTAACATTTGAAATCTAAACTGTACCGATCCCCACTTTCAGTTGCTGTTCCACCTTCTGGACCCATAAAGACGACGAAAGATAAAAGGGTCCTCATCCAAGAACGAAAAGCTACCATTGAAGAGGTACTGTCCATTAGTTGACCCTTCTAACCGCTTTTTCTAGGAGTATAAGCGCGACTGTGAAACATTTGCCACAGTCGTTCGGACGCTTATAAGGTACGTTACTGACCAGCGGTCTAGTCCTTTATCTTCCTTGTCTCCATCTACCTTCTTCGCCCGCAGCCACCTAACCCTCATTTAACTCAATTTTAGCCTTTATGTATGAGTGTGTGTTACCTCACCTCTGGGAAGTCCCTTCTCATGTGGATTTGTCTTTTTAATGCTCATCCCGACGCACGGCTATTTTCCGCGGATTCCAGTTTGCTCTTGTCCTTGTCGCGGTGGAATTAAAGCGCCCATTTCGATCTGGTGTATTTATCGGAACATTTTAACTGGCCCCTATTGTCCTCTTTCTAATAGAAGACTGAGGCGGGCTTACATTTATACATATGCTCCCACGGAATGCGGCTAGTTGAAGAAGTCTAATTTTCCCAATTTTATATTGGTGTTGGTGGTGGTTTCTACTCTTCTATTCATGCCCAATCGTGCGCACGCTCCTACACGCCACCCCTCCTTTCGGGGAAGTCCATAATATGGGCAAGTACTATGGCACTAGAACAAGGATTGACCGCATGAAGCAAAATAATAAATTCATCGATCTCAAAGTACATTGCTTTTCTGTGTGCGAAGAAATACGGGAACAATGCGCTGATCGGAATATTTTTAAACGTATCGAGTTTATTTCTTGTTTTTCAACTTATGGAATTGGTGAGTTTACTCGAATTGCTTTTCTGCGCGCCCATCTTTTGTCTGTTTTTTTGCAGCGTGTAGCCTTTGAAATAAATTCTATATTTTAATATTAATTCTTATTGCACACTTTTCCAGCAGGACAATGAACTCGAATCACGCTTAATACCGTTGCTAAAGGAGATACTCCACGAGCGTGGTCAGAAGTGTGTAGAGGAGTTGCGAGCATCAATAACTGAGGAACACAGTTTGAATCAGAACTCTGATACCATTATCTGACTCCAAGAAATACGCGTTTGCTGGACCTCGGTTTTATGTTTGTAAATGATCTTATGGTGCGAACTTTTCCTTCCCAACTTTTTTTCAATCTCACAATATTCTGTATTCAGTGCCCTTTCTCGTTCTTTCAAGCCGGTGGAAAGGCATCGTCGAAATCGTGTCTACCTGTGGTCTCTGTTGGAGAAGTTGTATTTACCACGATAGCTGGTGTGCCCTGCCCGTCACAACCAGGGCAAAGTTGTACTTAACAGCGGGAGATCGAATACGGCAGTAAGACGAGGGTTATTATGTACAGTTTAAGTAGTGTCTTACCGGCAAACAGTGTGCGTGAGTTGACCGGCCATTATCAAAGCAGTAGTTCCTGAATGTCTGTTAATTCCGCCCGAGGTGATGTGGCTGCATGCTGAGGGGTTGCCGTCCGGGGTCAGTTAGTTTTCCTATTCGTCTGTTCATGAAAAACCAGCTAAGAAGTATCGTTGCTGTCCCACCTAAGGAACCTCGGCTCTTTGTCATCTCCACAAGTGTGCAGAGAATTCTCGATCAACACAGCAATGGTATTTTATTAGATCCATTAATTTTTGAACGTTTTCGGCCTCATTTTTCGTCTGTAATGGTTTATTTTCCCCGAGTAAGATTGTGCGTTTCTTCATTTCGGTAGTTGCGGATTGTGACCCGTGTAGAAGGTATAGACCTGGAAAAAGATAACTAGTTTTAACTTCGTGATCCATATTTTCTGTTGCCAACAACATCAGTAAGGATCGGGTTCCCTTTTGTCGCACTATAGATAGATGCAGTGATTAATCTTCCTAAGTTATAGAGCAGTTCATCTGCTTATCACGCGGTTTGTGGCTATAAAATGCCATTTATTTGGTAACCATAAATCCTGATCAAATATCTATAATTTTTTTACCTCGTGCGTATCGTGGTCCTAGTAGAAGTACAGGTTGTTTATTGGCCCACCTCTCGAGAATTTTTTCCATTTAATTGGTCGCATATACTTTTTTTGACTTACGCAAAATTCACAGTATTTAAGACGTTTTTCGTGCATTTGAAAGGTTTGCCTCAAAATGCGATCCGCGTCAGGAGTGTAAGTGTGGGCCTATAACGAGTCCAGGAAGGTATGGTTGTTCTCCCGTAGGTGGGGGTTGACAGTGCACAAATGTTCGCACCGATGCTCGAACTGCCAAGTGCGATAAAATAAGTACGGCCCGTCGTTGGATGCTCGAGTTTTGGACTCACCGTCCTGGTTCCATGTAATTCGGCTAGCAGTCACTTAGGTACCCAGGTTTCTGGTGCAAGAAAGGTTTTCATTGGAAGAAAGACTGTCTTCGTGGATTTGCGCGCTTAGGGGCAGAACTGCTTACAGACTGAAGTCACGATTTCGCCTTTTATAACCGGTAGGTTGGGACTGGGGAGCATCTCGTCATTGAATTTTGCTTAAAGACCTCGATAGTGATCCGTGCAACTGTTGCCCTTCTCTACCTGATGTCAAGGGCATGCTGCATATAAAAGTGACCCGTCTAGTGAGGTTTGATGCAGGACAATCAGACATGCGCCCTGGATAACATGCAGACCGGGCGTGGTGGCTGGTACCATCAAACCGACGGTGAAATATGCGAGATGTGTACTCCTGCTTTTTCGATGAGACAATTCAGATTTTTCTTTTAGTTATGACTATGTGCTCATGCCTTCTTCCCATTACCTAGTTTATACGTATTTCCCAGAACAACGGTGTTTTTGGTCGAAAAACATTGTCGTCTGGAGGAAGGAACTAGCCCTACCTGGCAGCGCAAATTGCCTTATCCACTATCAGCAGAGTAGTTAAGTTCGTGGTTTGGCGGTGCATTTCGATTGGGAATCCCTTTTTCAGCTGTCAAATATTCAAGGATGTTCACTGACTGGAACCTGGGAACCGATTTGCGGCATTTTTGTGGTCAGAAAACCGAAAAATAGTAATACGAACAACCTGAGCACTTCATTTATTCGTTTCTCTTCATAGTAGAGGAATACTTTGTTTAGGCTACCTAGTGGTCGAGAATGGCGGTCTTATCAGCATCAGTTGGATGACATGTTCGGGTGCAAAATTTGACAGCTCAAAGGTTTTCAGACCAAAAATCAGGGAGACAATTGGATGGGGGAACATTACTGGGAGGGCGAGATCATACAGGCAGATCAACAGGTAATTGCAGTGGGTCGTCCTTTTAATAGAGTGACGGCCATTGTCAGCCCCAGCACGAAGTATACTTACTCTTGGCCTCTCCCGCCTGCAGCCAATCAACGAAAGACGTAGCGTCAATTGGCTTCCAGCTCTTACCGCGTTGGTGCCAAGTCACGTACGGCTCAAGCAGTTGATTGAGAGAAGGCGTTAGGGGGACTAAATGTGGCATGTGTGGGCGGTTGCCCTGGTGATTGCGGAAACAGACTGCCAGAGACCCACGCTCCGTATCGTTAATTTTAAAATCCTTCGTTTCTTTCGGGATGTATTTAGGCTATTTCAGGAAAAAAATGCTATTTTAAAAGCTTGATCGTCTTTCGTGGCTAAATCATAACCATGGACAGGTAGAGGATTCTCCAAAGTCGTAGTGTGGGTAGATATGCGAAGTGCTTACTCGAATGAATGCGATGGTTTGAGTTCTAAGGGTTTGCACCGGAACAATTTGTTTATTATTCTGAGCTTTCGAACACGTGCAGGAGTTCGGCATCAGAGATGGCAGCAGCAACAACAAGGGCTCTGTACGCCGGCGCTGAATCAATAAATCAATTGATTAATTTCCAATCCATGGACCAGGCTCGGCTTGATTATATTCACGGCCGAGAATTCAAACTTATAATTCATTTCGTAAGTGTGAGCAACCACTTGCGATGTTTTTTTTGCCTCATCGCACAACCAATTTATGTTCATGTATGCGCGATCCGGCCACGCGTTCAGTCTGACCTGTGTAGTTACAATGACATTTTAGACACGGGATGCGATATACCAGGTCTGGTCTTCAGATTTAGTCGGTCTTGGATTTTCCTAATCCTGTTGCGCGTGTTAGCTTTGTGTCGGTAGAAAATTCCAATATCTAGTCCGTCAACAATGCGCTCAGTCGCTTCTGAGACTGCCTTAATATAGGTCAGAGCGTGCCACACCCTTAGCATTGTTTCTGTTTGGGTCCTCCGAGGCCGAACACGTAGGCATCGGCTTATAAACGCCTTTGGTTAGCCATTCCGCGTAAATCGTATGCCTTCGCCTCCTGCTTGTTGCAGTGAATCTGAATCCAATTGAAGAGCGTTCTCACCCAGCTTTATTTGTGAGCCACCGGGTGGTTGTGGTGAAATCTGAGAATTTATGTGGTGCTCGTCGCCTTCCGGTTAACCGTCATCTCAATTTTGCCGTTGGGATTTCGCTTGACTAAAACATTAAGGGAAGGTACATGCTGCTCTTATTATTCTTCCCTCGTGAATTTTACATCAGGGATAGCCAACGTGTCGTAAACTTAACGGTGCCAAAAGACAAACTCAGTGTGAACGAAGGTACTTTTTTCTAGGTCCTATAGGACCAGTTCTGCCACCAAACCGGAGATTGATGAGCCCATTGGAGCTCCCTTGGTCTGCCACTAGGTTTCTCCAGCAACGGTAAAGTAAGAATTTTGGCAAAATACGAAGAGCCTCGTAAGGTGTTCAAATTTGAGTGGACATTGAGCCACATCGTTTGCCTCTTCAAGCATCTTACGCAACACTTTGTGCGCCATCTTCTCTGGAATAGATATAAATAACGATATCAAATGGAAAGACACCATGATTTTACCCGATTTAATCGTCCGACATTGAAATTATGCTCCCAGAGATATACAAACGTAATGCAATCGTATCAAAGGGTTACATGCTGAACTACTTCGACCCCTATTCCCGAACGGGATACTGACAATTCATGTCAGTTGAATCCGAGTAGGCGGCCAGAGAGCCATGATTCATTAAAAACCGCCAACTATTGCCAGAATAGATAAGGAAGGCCAGTTGGGGTTTATTTACCCTCGCGAGGCACGGAATTTCATAGATTTGAACCCGATTTCAACTGGTCAATGCGACAGACATTATATAACATGAGCATTATAATTCCGTGCTTTTTGTATGGTCGGCTTCAAGCATCGGATTTTCCTGACCTAGCAAAAGACAGGAAGTAGGCCTCAACTGGACATTCCATGCCATCTTAGGCTTTATCTCTCATATTGATCAGCAATTCAGCTATGTGATTAGCTGTGGCCGTTTTCTTGCCCACAAGGAAAAAGAAATAGCCAGAAGAAATTTAACAGCCGTTGCGCCTGTTCAGTTATCTACTTTCTCTACCGACTTTGTTGATAATTACGGCGTTTTAACTGCAAAATGGTTAGTTGACGGGTGGTCTTGTCGAAGTTGCAAGGTCGACAACACGAAGGTTTCCCAAATCAGAAGTCAGGCAAGACGGGTTAGGGAGGACAAACTTTTCCTGAGGCAAAGAGCTTACAAGGGGCTGTGCACGCAGCTGCCACTAGCGGTCTCCTCAGGCCAGTTATTATTGTTGTTGTTGTTGTGTCGCCGCTGTTGAGACCACTTGACCACAGGGCGTCATTTGTCGTCTGCAGCTAATCGGTGAAAGGACGCACGTTGATTGGTTTCGAACACTCGCGAGACTGATACCAAGACTCGGGTAGTCCTAACAGGAGCGTAAGACGGACGGTGTGAGCCAGTCTGCGCCAGCCATCATGTGAACCGACTGCCTCGAACATGAACGGCAAACTAAGCGGCGCGCGTGGGAACGGACTGCCACAGTCTCCTAGCCCTGGAACAGAAACAGTCGACCGTGATCAGCCTCTTACCATTTAGGACGGCTGTAACGTGATGCTGCCGGGTAGTACTTTGGTTTTCTTGGCGTTCAGTTGCAGGTAAAGTGAGTGGAAGATGACAAACCTGGACACGGGTCTGAGTACCTCTCGCCGAAGGCGGTTATGCGCTAAATTTCAGGAGCGACATCCACTTCCGCATACCCAAACGCTACCCCTCCTAATCGCAACCCTAACGCAACGCCAGAACTAAACATTAACCTTAATCCCTCCTGGAATTTAGCACAAGACCACTTGCGATAGGTGGGTACTTACAACTGTGGCCTAACGATGACGACTATGCGAGCCAGGAAGCCTGGCGGTCCTCAACAAGAATTTTCAAGGGGGATGATATATGCCGTAAAAGGGAAGTCCATGCCTCACCTGAACACCCTGTGCTCGTGGAGTACTTTTGGCAGGGCCAAGTATACAATATAGCTAAAAATAACAAGTGAAGGGGAAAAATTTCTCGAATGTCACCACTCAGGGCAAACTACTCTCAATCTTTTTCCTGCGCTCCGAGTCGGCTTCGCTTGCGTTGTTGAGTTTCGGGACGCACAATCGTCCCTCATCGTCTTCTAGTGAGCAATTTTGACAAATGAGTCGAATAGTTGCAGCAAACTCCACGAAAAAACTGCCTTCTATTTAAATTTGACACGGGAAGATTATTTTATGAAGCAGACTGGCAGGAATAAACTGTTGTTTTTTTCATCGCGGGCATCTCTGATGGAAGGAATAAAGAGGATGCTGGCGAATATTTTTGCTAAGCTTATGCCGTTCTACTTTGCAGCCATCCGTCTGATGACCCTTCGAAAATTACGGCATTGTACCAGCCCTAACGGAGAGAATCACGCTGTCCTATTTCCTGAACTATCTTCTTCAACGGCTCAGAAGTGACGTGAACAAATTCTTGGAGTTCAGAGGACTGCTCACTTTTACGTACAAAACTGAATATTTTGAGAAATCAGGATTTTGAAATTTCCACGGCAATTCGGGGTGCACCGAAATAAGAGAAGAGACTTTGACGAGAACGACTGTAATCGGAAGATCGATGTGCGTATGAAGAACTGACAATTTGAGGAACTAGGTACTGTGGTGGAGAGGTGGTCACGGGAGTGTTACGGGACATACTTGTTCCATTGTATCATGGAATTCACTCTCGACCTCGGCCGGCAGCCGCGCAGTAGCTAGTGATATAGGCAGCATGTCATTTCTGGCTAATTAGCCATCACCAGGGGTGTAAGGGTACTAGTTAGGGGTAGCACCACACAGATAGCATTTGGTCGCTCCATTTGTCTCGTACAGGTGGTGAATGCTCCTGTGGCCGCCTCTAATTGGTACCCAACTCTCACCTGTCGCTCCTCGAAGTTGGGTTCTTCCCAGCGGCCACACCCCGGGCAACCGTCACGACCGGCGGGCTAAACCAGGTGAGGGTCTCCGGTGTTGTGTGTGCCTCCACACCCGGTTTGTCTTACTCCCGAACTTCCCACCTCCCCCTTCTCAAAAAGTCCTACGGTGGGGTCGACAGCAACCCCGTAGGCGGCCCAGGCTAACTCGGGTCGTTCTCCCACTAAAACGAAACCGTAACCCATAGTGGAGTTCGGCAGCCGTCTGGGATGTCCGAGCAGCCCTATTTAGGGACAGCACTGCTTGCCTCCTTGCGGAGGAAGGGGCTAGAAAAGGTGCCCTAAACAAATGCTGGGTATCACGTCTTCTGCAGCCGGCCGCGGCTCGCAGATCGCAAAATAGGTGGTCGTAAAACTCAAACAAACAACAATACCCTCCGTCCCCATCCCCCTCACCATACCCTCCAGGCTGCTCGGGTGAGTCTGACTCACACTAGCAGCCTGCAATGTTCGTTCCCTTTTAGAAAATCCTAGGAGCAACCGGCCGGAACGGAGGACGGCGCTAGTCGCTCGGGAACTGGCGCGCTACAAGGTGCACATCGCTGCTCTCAGCGAGACCCGATTCTCTGAGTAGGGTCAGCTGGGGGAGGTGGGTGCCGGTTACACCTTCTTCTGGAGCGGTCGACCAAAGGCAGAGCGACGCTGGTGTTGCCTTTGCCATTCAGAACGACATCGTGGGACGTCTGCCCTGTCTGCCGCAGGGTATCAATGATCGCCTGATGAGCCTCCGCCTGCCTCTTCGGGGAGACCAGTTCGCCACCATCATCAGCGCCTACACTCCCCCAATGACGAGCTCTGATGCGGCGAAGGACAAATTGTACGAGGACCTGCACGCCCTGCTGGCGACCGTGCCGAAAGAGGACAAGTAAATTGTCTTTGGTGACTTCAACGCCCGCGTCCTGACGGACCACGCTGCCTGTCAGGGAGTGCTGGGTCCCCACGGTCTCGGTAGTTGTAACGATAAAGGCCTCCTTCTTCTGCGCACGTGTGCGGAACACCGTCTCCTGCTGACCAACACCTTCTTTCGCCCTCCGAAGCGGGAGAAGACCACGTGGATGTACCCTCGGTCGCGGCGCTGGCATCTGCTGGACTATGTTCTTGTCCGGAGGCGAGATGGACAGGACGTTCTGGTAACCAAGGCGATCCGCGATGCCGATGATTGGACAGATCACCGTCTCGTCATCTCCCAGATGAGGCTCCGACTGCAACCCCGACAAAGGCCCCAAGGTAAGAGGCCACCAGGTAAGTTAAATACTCTTTTGTTGAATTTGCCTGCTCACTATTTTGATTTCAGCAACCAAATAACCGAGAAACTGGAGGACCTACATGCTCCAGATGATAATGCTACCGTGGAGACACGGTGGTGTCAACTGCGAAATGTCATCCAGTCCACCGCCCTCGATGTACTCAGATGCGCACGCCGTCAACACCAGGACTGGTTTGAGAGACAATGACGCCGACATCAGCAACTTACTCGTGGAGAACAATAGACTATACAAAGCCGTCATGGACCTTCGGACTGACGCCACCAAAGCAGCCTTCTTCAGATGCCGCCACCTTACACAGCACCGGCTGCGGGAGATGCAGGATGCCTGGATGATCCGAAAGGCTGAGAAAATCCAGGGGTATGCGGACCAAAATGAAATGAAAACTTTTTCAAGTCCATCAAGGCCATCTACGGCCCGTGTATCAAGGGGTCCGCACCGCTGCTCAGCTCTGATGGCACAACACTGCTGACAGAGAAATCGCAAATTCTGAAGCGCTGGGCCGAGCACTTCAGAAATGTCCTTAATTGCTCATCAGCCATCTCCGATGCTGTCATTGACCGGCTCCCTCAAGTGGACACTAACAATGACCTGGATCTGCCGCCTTCCCTACCAGAAACCATCCGGGCCGTGCAGCAGATTTCCAGCGGTAAAGCACCGGGATCCGACGCAATCCCACCGGAAGTCTACAAGCACGGTGGGCCCCGGCTGATGGCAGAACTCACAACACTCTTCCAGGAGATGTGGTGCCAAGGACAAGTTCCTCAGGATTTCAAAGACGCGACCATCGTCCATCTCTACAAACGGAAGGGGAACCGGCAACTCTGTGATAATCACAGAGGCATCTCGTTGCTCAACATCGCCGGAAAATCTTCGCCCGTATACTTCTCAATCGTCTTAACGGTCACCTTGAGCAGGGCCTGCTCCCGGAAAGCCAATGTGGCTTCCGCCGACACCGCGGAACAACCGATATGATCTTTGCCGCCCGCCAGCTACAAGAGAAGTGTCAGGAGATGCGAACTCACCTATACACTACCTTCGTGGATCTAACGAAAGCATTTGACACGGTGAATCGTGACGGACTGTGGAAAGTCATGCAGAAATTCGGCTGTCCTGAGCAGTTCACGCACATGGTGCGTCAGCTTCATGACGGGATGACGGCGCGCGTCACTGACAACGGGACGGTATCCGAACCATTCGCAGTGACCAACGGAGTGAAGCAGTGCTGCGTACTGGCCCCCACCCTCTTCAGTCTCATGTTCTCGGCTATGCTGATGGACGCCTACCGTTATGAGCAGCCTCGTATCCGCATCGCCTACAGAACTGACGGGCACCTTCTCAACAGTCGGTGTATGCAGGCTCCAACGCGCGTGTCTACGACTACAGTCCATGACTTGCTCTTCGCGGACGACTGCGCCCTTAACACCGTGACGGAGGAGGACATGCAAAGGAGCATGAACCTCTTCACCGAAGGCTGCGCCGATTTTGGATTAACAATCAGTACAACCAAAACGGTTGTCATGCACCAGCCGCCACCCAGCACGGAATACAATGCTCCTCGAATCTATGTCAACGGTGCTCAACTCAAAAACGTGGAAACCTTCGCTTATCTTGGAAGCACGATGTCGCGCAACACGAGAATCAATGACGAGGTTGTCCAACGGATCTCCAAAGCTAGTCAGGCCTTCGGCCGGCTGCAGGCCTCCGTGTGGAATCGCCACGGTATTCACCTGAACACCAAACTGAAGATGTACAAGGCCGTTGTCTTGACGACACTCCTTTACGGAGCGGAAACTTGGACCGTCTACTCGAACCAAGCCAGGAAGCTGAATCACTTTCATCTCAGCTGCCTCCGCAGAATACTGAAGCTGAGATGGTAAGACAGGATCCCGGACACGGTAGTCCTGGAGCGGACCGGAATCTTCAGCATCCACACCATGCTGAGGCAAGTGCAACTGCGATGGAGCGGCCACCTGGTAAGAATGGACGACGAGCGACTACCCAAACGAATTTTAGTATAGAGATGTCGCTACGGGTGCTCGCCGACAGGGAGGTCAAAAATGACGCTACAAGGACACTTTGAAGAAATCACTGAAGCAACTGCAAATCAACCTGGTGACCTAGGAAGACCTCGCCCAGGATAGACCGGCATGGAGAAGATCGTTGAATACTGGTTTAGCAATCTATGAGGCCAACCGGATCGCCGCCGCCAAGGCCAAAAGAGCGGCACGAAAGTCACCAGCGCCCCGGACCAACACCGCCAATGCCCAGGCCCTGCCAACATGCCCGCGCTGTCAACGCATCTTCTGCGCGCGAATCGGCCTGGTTGGACATTTTCGGACGCAATGCACCAACAATCCGACAATTCCAACTTTTACGTCAAATTCTGCCAACCCTCCTTCAGACTCCCCCCACCCTCGCTCCTGGCATCAATTCCATTACTCCCACCATCATAGAGACCGCATCGCTCTACTCATCGCCTATTACCCCCACCATCGCAACCACCACCGACTTCGCCTTCACTACCACCGCCACCAACACGATCAGCGATGGGGACTCTCTCCTTAACTGTCCTCAATGCGACCGCACATTAATCTCACGCATCAGCCTGGTCGGTCACTTGCGAATACATCATACAGAGACCGGTGATCCAGTGCCTGGAGCACCATCACACAGCAGAGATCGTTGCCTCCACTGCCCTCACTGTCCTCGCGCATTCACTCATCACATGGGCCTATTCGGTCAAATACGCATCTATGACAGCGGAATTCACCACAATGCCGACAACACCGATACATCATGCACACCCTCCTTTCCTGCCATTCTTACCACTGCCACCCCCACTACCATGAATGACATCCCCCCAGCCTCTACCGATTTCTCCTTCCCACAATGCGCCCGCAACTTCAACTCACGCATCGGCTTGCTCGGTCACCTTCGAATCCATCACACGGAGGCTGGTGAACCAGTGCCTGGGGTTCCGACATACAATCGCCGCGCCCGCCTCCACTGCCCTCACTGCTCCCGCACATTTACACACCGCATGGGCCTATTAGGACACATGCGTCTCAACGACAACCTGCGGGAAAACACCGGAGGCTAAGCCACGTCAGCGCACATCACCTACACTAATACGTAGACAACACCCTCACAATCATCATAATGTACCTGATAAAATCACGGTATCCCAGAAACTGTTGCTTGGAAGGCTGCCAATCTGACGCTTACACCAGACCACGCCGTCGACCCAGTGTATGTGCTGTGTGTGTCAAGTGGCTGACCAGTGAACTAGGAGTCAGACGGCAACGGCTCCTCCATATCCTCTGCTTAAGTGAATCCTGGTGTGTGCGTTATGGGGACCAGGTCGTTCTGTGGCGCGCGAAGACGGGTACGCCGACCCGTCAGCCAATGCACCCACTCTCACCTCAGAAAACTGACTGGCTCGGATGGTGGCCTGATTGTGGTGGTGGGGGACAGAGTGAGGTGAACAGCTCAGTGCATTTTCCTCACTGTAAACAATCTGACGTGCTTGAAACTATCACGGTGCGCTAAAAGCCGTGGCTTGGAAGGTTGCCAACTGACGGGATAACTCGGACCGCGTGGTCAGCCCAATGTGTGTTTTGTGTGGAGTGGCTGACTGGCGGGACTGAGAGTCAGGCTGCAATGGCTCCTTCTTAATAGGGCCTTTATGGCACTCCCACTCTGTGGGATCCGAGTCATGTGTGGTGGTACAACTAGGGGCGGCTCCGGCCGCGCCAGCCACATGCGCCCTCGCCCGCCTCCGGTCTTCTTGACTCTGTCTTGACACCGGGCTCAGATGGGGGAGGAGGAGAGAGTGTAGTAGCTGCAGCGCAAGGCTACTATCACATAAAACTAATTAACGCGCAAGTCACCGTCCCTGCACCCCCTGGTGTGGAGCATACGGTGGACCTCGTCGAAATCGACGGTCGAACTGTCAGCCATCACCAGCCAGTCATACTGAACGCCAAACTCCGCAACACCTGAGACTTGAACTCGCGACGTTTTTCTTAGAAGACCAGCGCCCTAACCACTGGGACACGGGCCTATCCTGTCGGTTGAGATCGTTCAGCTCTCCTCTACCACTTTTGATATACTCAATCGCAACCGATTGGCCAGCGGTGTCGTGTGCCTGTGGTTAGAGCATTGGCCTTCTAACCCACAAGTCACGAGTTCGAGCCCCAGGGGATGCAAAAATTTGGGTCGGTATGACCGGCTGATAGCGGCTACTAGGCCAAAAAGAGCCATTTCAGTTCCTCTTGTCTTTGCCGGTAGTCTATTTCTGAACTGCATACTTTTAGTTTCATTGGAGCACTTACTCAGTCCGAGGCGAAATAAGAATACATTTTTCCTTCTGATGGTTTCATAGTCGGCCGAAATAGGTCTTTAAGTGGGCCGAGCAAATGAATGCCATATTTGTTAGGCAAAACAACTGGCGATGTCGAGTTCCGAGCGAATGGAACTGTATCAAATCCAGCGAAAAAAAACTTCTGAAACGCACTGGCCTTCTGTGACACCTAGGGGCGCAGTCGATCTATGCTGCTGGCTTCCTGTCACCCAGAGAATAGGACAGCAGATATTTTTATTTTGCAGAAATTTCCTCTTAGCCATGAGCAACTTGTTTTCTTAAACAAACTCAAGATACCGCTTATAATTATCGCATTGAGAAGCGATTAAAATCACCTAACGAACATGCTAGATCGTAGATCAGTCTTACCGGTGAGCGCGTTCAATGCTCCTGTAACCTTTTTATCGCCGCTGGGAAGAATTTAGGATATAAGTCTGAGAAAATGTTTACTGAACTCGTTCTGTCCCTCTTGTTCTGCGTTCAGCGCAGACTCACAATCAGAAACCATACTTTAAATAGTTATGCAATGTTATTTTCATTGGAAAGAATAGCTTAGATGTTGTAATATTGATTATACAGTAGCTTTATCGCAACTTACTTCAGTTAAACCAAAATGCGTTTCATTCCAGCTGCCTGTAAAATTTTCATTGGAAAGAATAGCTTAGATGTTGTACAGTAGCTTTATCGCAACTTACTTCAGTTAAACCAAAAGACCGGTGCTGTTTAAATGCGTTTCATTCCAGCTGCCTGTAAAAATTCACTTGCAAAATTGAATGTAAATTTAGTATGAATTTTTTTATTGATTTTCGTTTCAATTATAAATTCAAATATAATTAATGGAAAGCTTACAAAAATTGTCCTTTTTTGTAATCATTTTGTAAAAGTTCATACTAACAAAAGAGTTTCTTTCGGTTTAATCTTTTTATCATTATGATAGTTTTCAAGACCATGAAAGGTTAACCCATATAGCGTCGTATCTGTCCGTTTATAAATGTTTGTTTTGAAGCATGCAAAATACACTTACATACACTTACAATACACAATTTAATCAAACCTATGTGATACCTTCTTAAAAGCAGCGAAAATGCATAATGTTCCTCAGTTGGAAACTATAGTGCTTGTAGTTCGTAAATACTAAATAAAAATGCAATGACAAGTCAGCTTCAAACTTATTCTGGAGTAAAAATACTCTTTAACGACCGCACGAAAACCGTTGTTCGAGTATGAAGTTTGAATATAGAATGATTTGCTATTAAAGGAATAAAGGAAAGGATATTTCGTAAGGTTTCCTAGAAAATATATTCCAGTTTTCAAGGTAATCGAAAATCGCTAAGAAAACTTCATATCACTTAGGTAGCCCTTTTTCACGAGTATGGTTTTCCGATGCAGCTGAAAAGAAACGTATTAAAAACAGGCATTTTGGTAGGACTGAACTAGGATGGGATAAGGCTGCACCATCTCGATCTAAGTGTCTCTTTTCAACTGGAAAAACATTTCAAAATCTCCATTACCATTTTAATGAGGAATATGTTATTCAGCCGTGTGCCGCCAATGTGGTGGGAAGGAGGGAAGAGTAGGGGCCGGTTTCCGTTGTTGCCTTCTGGTGTCGAGAAAGCATGATGCCGCCAGCGCTGTAATTGATGTGGAAGACAATGTTTGGTACCTATATGATCTTGTTTCACCCGGTCGATAGAACTTCTGACAAACAGGGTATGTAAGTATCACTGATAGGGGTTGCGTGTCTGAGTATTTGACAGTGCATAAACATAGGTAGGCGACGCGAATTTTTGCGCGCTGTGGAGTGTCAGTTTGTGTTCGATATATTTATGACAGGAGTGAAGGTCTTGGTGCGTCAGGTGCCGCAGACGTCGGTAAATAAATCGGATTTTGTAAACCGCAAACACCCAAGGTGGCGATGGCAACATTCAACATTTCACTTTGGCCTTTAGGACATTTTAAGCTAACGCATCCATTAGCTTGATTTGCAGCTACGCCCAAAGGTGCTGTGACAACGTCCCACGGAGTCACACATTGGACGGCACTCTCTCAGCTGCCCTCATCCGGCAGCCAACCTCTTCCAACCCCTTCTTCAATCGTTTTGTGCAGAATACGCTATCCTCCCAAATGGCATCCTACTGCCATCTCTCCTTATCCGGAACAAGGCCTGAAGGTCGTAGCGGCTAGGGTCTCCCTAATATCAATCATAACAATACATACATCGTTTGCCACCTGCCTGGCAATTCGACCGTCATTACCGACGATGTCTTCTCACGTAAATGAGAAGAGTGCACATTCCGTGCCTGGGTGGTGTGGGACGGATTCATGTGTGCTGTATGTAATGATGAGGAAATGTGTCACGATAGGGTTTGTCCGCCGGTATTTTATCATAAGATTCCATGGATAAGCATATGGCCGAATCGACCTATGTGGTGAGTGAATGTGTGGACTGCTGATTCGGATGTGACGAGTGGAGGCCGGAGCTCAAATAGCCAGTTTGCTGGTCTCAGAGCGATGGATTTGCAAAGGACTGATGAGGCCGATGTATGAGGTGAAGTTGTGATTGCAATGGGGGCGAGTTGGGATCGCGCCCATATTGCTGCTGGTGGGGGCGGTGATGGGGGATGGTGTTTAAAGGGGCATCGGAAGATGTCGTGATGGAATGCGAATACGAATCCGAGCGATTGAAAACACAAAGGTTCCTAAAGCAGAAGTCAAGGAAGACGGATTTGGCTGGGTCTGCTTGTACTAAGTCAATGAATCTACAAGAGGCTATGCAAGCAGTTGCCGCAAAGTAGCTCGTCGGGCAAGCGTCCACTGTTGAGATCCCTAGACCTCAGCAGGTGTGCGCCTTCGCTCGATGTAGCCTGCAACCAATCAGCGAATGATGCACCTCAATTGACTGGTGCCAAGACGGAGGACTCCAGCAGTAAATCTGTAGGGGTCCAAGCAGTGGCTGGGCTCTGAGTAATACAATCATCAGACCAAATCTCCGTTGTAAGTAAAAAGCAGAAGACACCAGAATGAGGGTTTGGTTTTGCGCAGAACCCTGAGTTGCTGGTTCAGACAGCAGTGGCCACTGGCTCAGCAAGGGCTAGTGTTGTCTGCGTCCAGCCATGCCTGCGAGAGAATGAGACAGCTGTGGGAGCTGCTAAAATAGGTCTGTTGAGCAAGTTAATTGTTGTAGAATGGGTGTGTATTGCATTACCCGAGTGGTGTCTTGTCTAGTGGTCCATGCTGCGTCGGCTGAGGGAAGGGGTGTTCAAGTGGTGCTTGAGCTATCACGACCATCAGGACGCACTTGCGTGTGCGAGTGGAAGTCGGTCAAGTGTCGGCAGGTCAGTGAGTTGGAAATCGGTCGCTGCGGCGTTATATGAACTTGAGACAGTGAGCCTTGAACAAGGACGCCGGACATGGATGGCATTGTTGGGCGTCGGCTACATATCGACCAGGAGAGTGGGGTGGGTGGGAAGGCTTGAGTAAAGGGGCACACTGGCGGCCAAGGGAGCAGACTGTCATATGCTCGCATCGTAGATCACGGGGATCAACGACGTCGACGGCTGTGCATACGGAGCGTTGGGGTGGGGGTTCGCCGTGGGCGTTTGGAGCAGGAGTGAAGCTGAGGGAATTTTTGGGAGGCGGCAGGTGAATTTACCGGGTCATTGTTGCCTTGGGTCTGTTAATGTACCACGAGTCTGATCTGTGCGCCGAATGACCTTTGGCAGTGTGAATATGTTCGAGTGGTTGAGTTGTAACATTGTGGGTAGGAGTCGCTTGACATGTGCAAGCCGTCAATCTTGAGCGAGGTCCTCCCGAAATCTGTAGCTTGATTTTCATGCATCCTTGTAGCATATGTTTATCTTCTTTATCGGCTAGCACCCACAGCGGCTAGCACCCACAGTAGAGTAGAAGAGTCGTTTAAACAGACAACCGTCATCGATCCTCGCGAGGTGGTAACTCAAACACAATGAAATTTGCCTCAACAGAGCGTTAATTCTCGGGATTCCGGTTCATTCAAGGGTTTCTGTGTCTGAAATCCGATCCTGCCACCTCAGCTTTAGTATTATACGGAGGCATCTGAGGTGGAATTTAATGAGTGTCCTTGCTTGCTTGGTGCATGCAGTCCAGGTCTCCACCTCACATAGCACTGTTCTCAAGATGACGGTCACCTACCTACTCACAGCCAAGCAATACGGATATAAACATCCCTTAGAAGCTCCCAGCTACTCGGCTACACAATTATTAGGGAATGAGAATGTCAGAAGATAATGATGAAATAGGCGTTATGATAAGTCGAATATTCTATTACCACCACCCGATTATCTTTTGAACGAAAACACTACTTTAACCATGTAGATTACCACGACAGAAATAGCCAAAATAGGCTTAAACCAAATAATTTGGAGGATGCTATCGTGAGTCATCACCTGAAAACGAGACAAAAATGGCACGCTGTTAGACATGATTTACACCATTGCTGCCCCCACCACCACCGAAGATCGACGGTCCACAAACAGATGACACCAATAATTATTTGGAGTTCAGTGTCTCCTCTCTGAAAAGGCCTCATTTCACCATGTGATACAACCTAAAGACAGACTGTCCCTACAAAAACCTCCGCAGTTATCCACTAAACTATGTAACAAGGATGGAATTCCAAATACATCGGGAAATGTGGACGAAAATTTCAGACCTGCCTACATGAGCAGAAACTGACGGTTCGGAGGCTAGACCAAAATCACATCTTGCAACTCATATACCAACTCTATCAACAGGCATATAGACCCTCCTGTGGAGGCCGATGTACAAGCAATCTCCACCGAGGAGCTAGCGGCCGTAAAGCCCCAAAATCATCCATGCGAAGGAGGGGATAGGGAAGGAGGAAACAATCGACCAATCAAAAACCGAGAAGTTTGACCAATCATTCAAAATTCTGACCAATATGTGGCATTAAACGCTTTGAAAATGGAGATCCGACCAAGCTCGTAGAAATGTTTTCAAGAATGCAAATCTGTTCCAGTGAGCAAATTCAATTTCTCAGATTTTCATTCCGAAACTCTCACCATTGTAAATCTGTGACCACGAATGCTAGAACGCCAGATAACACGCGAGCGAAGCCACTATCGCAAAGCACATCGGATAGTGAAAGACAAATATCGGGAGATACAAACTGGACAAACTAGGGTTACACTTGTCGGAAAAAAGTGGAAAAGTACTCGGTGACAATTTAGGCTCAGACGGCTCTAACGTCAGAATCCTCCAAATGCTCAAAAACAGCACCACAATCAGACCACAAGCGCGCAGGGGAAGATATTGCATCATTGAACCAGAGATCATAGCATTTTATAATAGAGAGGCGGACAGCACAAGGTATATGACGCCCAGGCAGGTGCCAGAACTCGAGGATAAATCATAGGCGTTTAAATCCTCTGTGGATCATCAGAGTGCGTACGGATGGAGACGGCAGACCAGGACTACCTAACGCTGGAGAAAATGCAAGCAAGCAATTTTTAAAGTCTTTGTAATTCGTATTTAGATTGGTGCATTCGATTTAAACCAGTGTGATGCCTACCATTTCCGCACACAGCCGCTGTAAATTGCAGAAAAAATCCTTTTCCAACGCTGCGGACGATTCAAGTGATCGTGTGGGAGTATTTGATGCTTAGAACAACCTGAATTGTCGCTAAACTCTCCGCATTACAAGCGTTAATAGAACCGTCCCACAAGACTGACAGGGTGCCTCAAACGGATGCCCGCAACATTAACGCAAGTTTTTGCAGATCTGACTTTACAAAGAGGAGTCTGCAAGAAGCCAGGATGATTGCGTTATAGCCCGAAATTCAGTAGTTAATTTTTCGATGTATCATAGTTGACGAATTGAATGTCTCGAAATCAGAAGACAGGGAAAACAGTTATATAGGCAAGCTTTTAATGCGGCGAAGATTTCACACGCAGTTCCGCGAGCGGTTGTAGCATGCACTCTCGCGAGTCAAACAACCAAGGTGAATTCACCTGGGCTTCGTCCAACTGTGGCCAATCTTTGAATAGAGAAATTTCCACTGGTGTCACAGCATAGGCAGAGATTGTCACACGTGCGTACGCAGTGCCTGACAGGCGATGGCGACATGAGTCATCGGTGGTTCTGACGTGTGAGAGCGGGCAGCTGCAGATTACTTGCTTGAATTAGTATCGACTAAGTTGTGAGCTGATTTAGCGGTTTCCGAGTAAAGCGAGCCAGAAATCAACACAAACTGTGATCTGTGATCATTTGGCCGATGATTATAAAGATTTTTCCTGCCGGATTCACATTCAGCTCATGGTATTTATTTGGTTGCGACGATAATGGCACCAACTCGGACAGGAGTTGGGAGAGACGAACACCCGCTCAGGTGGATGCTATCCTGAGACCACCCAGCTGCAAATTGAACCAACCTGACCTCTAAAAGGATGCTGAACGCTGGAGAATGCCAAGATGGGATTTCAACGACTTTTATCGAAAGCTTTGATCCACGGGTCGAGGACACATTCACTGACTCAAAGAATACGATGAGCGCATTGCTTGAGCTTACGAGAGCAATAGCACCCCCTTAAAAAGGTCGCTTTCGTCAGATGCCAGCGAAGACTGTCACCGAAACTCCAGGGTATACAAAACACGGCTGCATAGAAATCGAGATGGAACCAGAGCTTACGCTGATCAGAGGTGGTATAATTATCTGAATGGTGAACAAATCTGCACTGTTTGTTGTAATTTTAACTGTACCTAAGCATCCAACGACACGACTTTCTAGTTGCCATTGATTATATTCCAAATTTCAGCAGAGAAGCAACCAAATACGGGATCATGGCGTTTATCGTAAATTTATCTGAAGTAACTGTTCAATAGACTTAACCCCGGACTATTTTCAATGGTCACAAAGTAATCTGGACACATAGTTTCCAGTGGCCATGAAAAAGCAGCCTGGGTCTCCAAAGCTGGCTTTGCTCCTCAGTACAAGTCGGCTCAGCATCATGTCCTAGAGTAAGCTAGAGATTATCAAGATCACGTTGTCCATTTTATATCCTACAGAGAAGAAACCTTGACTCTCTTTCAGTTCCAGGCGAGGAAACGAAAAATTTTCACCGTCTTTGAAAGATGATAAATATGAGCTGGAGATAAAAAAATTTGGAAAATTAGGTCATGAATTTGACTCACACTCAATACCTTTGCAACGCTGGAGCAAGTCTGATGGAGGGACTGAATTGTGAAAAGGTTAGACGGACCTGTTCCAAACCAACTATTCTATGCTACTCCAGCTAAAAATACTCTCAAGCGACGACAGAAACAAAGACATAAGGATACCGCCAACTCTCAAACCGTACTCATTTTTGTGTGTTCCTACTAGCAGCTTACTTGCGAGGACCAAATTAACCTTGGGCGACGCCGACGGACCTAAAGATGCAATTACATCAACCGCATCAGCAGCACGACTATTACTTCGAGGAACTTGGTCAGAATCAATCAAACCTCTCCCCCTCCTGTTCACGATTTGTAAGTACACTCTAGGCCCGGACCAACCTGGTTGCGCATCTCGATAGCAACCTCTACACAACCAACGCCGCCACTATTTCAACCTTGGATTTTACGCCATCTCAACCCATGGAACAAAGAGCACAGAATTTTTTTCAGCCTGACCGCATCCTTGTGTCCGGGGTGATCACTGTCAGCACCAACGCACATTGCAAGCTTGATATTGATGTCAAAGTGGGTCATTCGATCTGTTTGGATAAGGTTAGCATTTATCGGGGCCTCGTTTTCGACGGAGAAATTCCAGTACCCCGTGTATGCGGTTGTCACGTCTTGGTACCGTACTTAGAGCAGTCAATATAATAGAGGCAAATTAAAAAGGCAGACAAAGACAGGGGCATTGGTAATCTGCCTCTACTAATAATAGCTGCTTCGCGGCAGAGCGGGACGAGGAAATTCCGTTAACGATCGGTGAACGCTCATCAACGAAATTAAATCATTGAGCTTGCACGTTGACTTTTGCAAGGCATTCCATGTTCAGCAATAAGACGTGTAAAGAAGGCAACATTCCATCAAGAGGGTATGTGAAGGTTCAAATGAGACGGAATGCATGTTAACTTACGTCTCGCTGGGCTTCATATTGCCTGACCCCAGACTGCCAGATGACTCTACAAATTCCCTTAGACAAGGGTTAGCAGTTGGAGGTGAAAGAGAACTATGACGGCCAGATAGACGCAGCACCGAGCTCAAATGGAGGTTATTAGCAAGTCGGACTAAAATCATGCGTGAAAAAAATTCTACGACATGCAGCCGTTGCTGTTGGGGGGAGGGATTTAGGCACAACGTAAACTGTTACGGGAAAATGGGGATCATTAAAGGCTGGAATAACCTGTTTCGCTCCGCTGCTGTCAGTCAGTCACAAATTGACCCCAGGCCGGCAAGACTTGAGAGCACTGAGCACTACTGTTATGTGACTGGCGGCGCGATCAGCTCCATGGCAAACGGAAATAGCATGTTAATCTCAGACTTTCCAGGCCTTTGGATGGGCATAGCCGGCTGAGGTCAACCAAGCTGAAAATGGCCACCCCGACCTTCCATGTTTTTGTCCACAGCATCTCTCGATTTGTGATTACTCCTTGCTGCCCTGATCGCGTACGGAGGCTATAGACAGATACGCTACTGCAAGAAAGGACGTTCCCACCCCGCTCTTCAGTCAAATCACTTCGGGTGAGTTTCAAAGAAGGATACTTCCCCCCTTAACTCGAAACCTAGTCAAAGAGGACGCCGCAACAACATAAATGGCAGTTAACCAATACTCCAAATTAAGACCGATTCGTGAATGTCCTTAGCAGTCAACTCCGGCATTGGAGAGTCAGGCGAGCAAACCCAGTCAATGACCGAGCACATTCAATACCAACCAACGTTTTAAAATGTGTTTTAGATTGGGAATGGGTGGTTAAGTGGAACTGGAATATTTATTATCTTGGAGCATAATCTCAACATATTTAAGAAATGAAGGTATGCCAGCTTCTAAACTAACGTCTTTTCGGCCTCCTAAAAAAACATCCCTCAATAAAGGAATTAGTACAGGCATTTACACGTGTGCATTTTTAATACAGATTTGCGATACCATTACAAATTAGAATATTTTTTTATAGAAAAACATAGGCAAAGTATTCCTTCTGATACTCATTTGATATCCAAGCACGTTTTTTTCAACTTTTATACAAAAAGGCAGGGGATGTTTAGGAGTAAAACAATTTTTAAATTCCTGAATAATTTCTAGCCCGAGCTGCCTTTGCATTTGCGTTTAGGGTTGTCAGTCTACAAACTATAAACCTCCCGTGGAAGGAATACCACCTTTTCCAATGTTACTAATAGCATATAGTGCTCATGCAATTTTGCAATGGATGTGGCTTTTACCTAATAGTTCATTAGGGGGGAGGGCAGTAATAAACGAACCGATACGATTTGAATAGATATTGCGCAGTCTTTAAAATGGCACAATTAGAAACGTTTTTAAAACAAAAGTTAAACCTTGCTTACAGTGAAAATTTTGAAAAAAACGTGAGTTGCTCTCAAATCAGTAAAAAGAATGTTTTGCTTATGCTTTCTATAAAATATACTCAAACCTCTGAAGGCATTGAAACTCTATAGAAAACGTGCATACTACTTAAAAAGTCATTTTTTAAATCGAGGAATCTTTTTTCAGGAGATCTAAAAGACTTTCGTTCAAAAGCCAGCATACTGCTGTGCCTGAAAGGTCTTGCGATTATGCTCCAAGATAAAAAATATTCCAATGAAACTTAACTATTAATTCCTAATTTGAAACACATTTTAAAATTTCAGTTAGCATTACGTGAAATCGATGGGGAGGGGAATCCGAAAGGTAAAATAGTTGGGACGATCTAATCTTAACCCAAATAAGGAGGCCTGAACACTTCCTAGAATCTTTCGCATTGACCAATATGAAAGTAGACACTTTTATTATCGGGGATAGTGCCTAGCTGGAAACCCGGCCAGCACGAACCATGGAAGCAGAATTAGTGTTGAAAAAATCACGCGTCACCTGCGTCATGCCTTGAGCTCAAGTCGAAAAATAAGAATAGCTAGCAGGGGGAGCAGGAATATGTATAGGCCGTATGACGAGTCACCCAAACTACTAATAAGAAGAACTTTTGTTGTCTTTGGAAAATATTTATGCGCACTTTCGGTTAAATGCCAGAAGCCGGGAGTAAAAAAGACCTTGCTAGTCTAAAGTAGCCAGCAGACTGTTTGCACGTTCTTTCGCGGCAGCGTACTCCTCCGAGAGCGGGTCGTACAAGGGATTCCGACAGGACTCCAGACGCGCCTCCTCATCACCGAATTGAGCCAAATCCGAGATGAATTCGAACTCAGCAACAATGGCGTTGATCTGCTCGAGACGGTCTGACAACTGAGACCAACGTTGTTCCGGGGTGAAGTGAACCGTCGCGCTCTTTTTGTTCTCATCTTCAGTCTTTTTCTTGCCCACATCCTCCGCCTCATCACTGTCAACATCCTCGTCGTCAGTGTCGAGGTGGGTCTTCTTCGGCGGCTCTCTAAGTGGGTTACAACCACAGACCTCGTTCCTGACAAACTCCTCAATACCCAGTTGGGGCTGGAGTCGGCCAAGTTGCATAAAGACGGCCAGTGCAAACTGGCTCGGTGGCACTGTTAGACAGAGATCAGTCTGGTACCAGGTATGAATGAGTTCATAGCCGTCAGCCTTCAATGAAGCCACTAAATCGACTTCTGAGGGAAGGTCGGCTTCGCTCCCCGGTTGCTCTTTCTGCATGTCCTCCTGGGGATTCAGCTTCCTGCGCAGGGCCCGATAGGCTATTAAATCGACAATAAGGCCACACAGCGGCCGGTAGGGTGTGTGAATCCAGAGGTCATAGTGCAGAGCCTCCATTAAAAAGAGTTCAGAGTTGACTATAAAGTCACTGTAGCGTTCGCGATTACGAGGTATATGGGAAGTGAAGTGTTGGAGTCCGAGGGGGAAGTCGGCAGCCTTGCATGCTAGATAGAGGGCGGTGAGCATCATCTCTCGAGGAAAGAAGTCCATCACCGAGTGGCTGAGGTAGAAACGTTTGAAGTAGGTAGCTGCAAAGCCAAACACCTACATAGAGACACACAGGGGGGATGAATGGAGAAAGGAGAAAGACTGCACATGGATAGTTAAGGTCTCAGCGATCAAACTCAGTAGCACGAATACAGACAATACAGTGGAATTTTGGAAATTTCAGGAGATCCAGGATGTCTCATCAAGACTAGCATTGTGACAGTAAAGTCAGCTGACAAACATCCAAGCTGCTACTATGACATGAGGAACAACCACGTGAGTTATTTACAGTGTCTATATGGTTCACTGTACATAACTTAGGAGTTCATTTCGCATCTCATTGTAGCGGCCTGGCGATAAATGACTAAAAACATGTTTGCAAATCTGAATTTTTAATCGAAGCATGGGAATTTTCGCAGAACATTCGATAGTGCTTGGGGGAAAAATACTTAAGACACAAAACGTGTAAATGAGCTGCCTGTCCTAAAAATATGCTACTGCAGAGCTAGTCCGCGCTCCGAATATTGCATACCACCATTAAAAAAATTCCTGAGAGAAGTTAACTTACATGAAACGACCATAAAAAACATATTTTGCTAAGCCAGCTCCGAAAAAAACAACTATTTGACGCCCTGAGCACCGGAAATAAGCGAGAAAACCGGGCTACCTAAACAGAACAGATTAAAGAGGGCGTGCAAAATGAAAGAACAGAAAGCTACTTAACATGGGTAGTCGTTTCCTTTTGAGAGTTCTGCTAAGAAACGAGGCGCACAATATAAAAGCGCTGAGGATTTCGGTTCGAAGTTATTAACTTCCAAAGCAATTTCCTTTGAAGCGTAGCGCCATCCCACTTCTTTAGGTCTCCTGCCAGTGGGATCAGCAGGGAACTACCAGGGTCTAACGCAGCGATCTTTTGGAAGGATCGATGACTTTTTAAGTAGCTTATGGCTCACCAAACGAATAAATTACGGGTCTCCCGAGTATGTTAATAGGGAAGAGGCCTGCCACTGTTATGCGGGCATTCAATTGAGAGGTCAGCAAGTTTAAACGATCGGAGCCCATCTAATCAGACATCGAACGCATACAACCAGACAAGGTTTGCAGCGGGACGGAATCGAAGAGTTTACCAAAAGACACACTGACTATAAACACAGATCGTATAGTTTTTACGGCTCTAAAAATCGTCACTACCATTTTGGCTCAAAAATAACAAGGTAGAACTTTCTTGAGAAAGCTTACACCAAAAAAGTCTGAAGAACGGGTCGCGGGTCACTACCATTTTGGCTCAAAAATAACAAGGTAGAACTTTCTTGAGAAAGCTTACACTAAACAAGTCTGAAGAACGGGTTGCGGGTGCGATCCTCGAGTGATGCAATACCTGGGGTTGGGTATGACCGCCTGACGACGGCCATTACAGTTTCCATTGTTTTTTTTTTGCCGGCAATATTCATCTGCCTATTCTACCACTAGCCGTCGTGCGGCTACTGATGGGGCTCGAGAGTGAGCCTTAAGGTAGAGCGATCGGTGAGCGTTCATCAACGAATACAAGTAAATCTTCCTAATCTAGTCCGACAATACAACCAGCCCGTAGCTCAATGGTTAGAGCGTTGCAATTCTGATCAACGGGTCGCGGGTTCGATCCTCGGGTAGTGCATCACCTGGGGTTGGGTATCACTGGCTGACTACGGTTAATAAGCCAGAAATGGCCATTCCAGTTTCCCTTGTCTTTACTGGCAATATTAATCTGCCTATTAAGAATAATATTAGTCAACAAGATATCTTTATTGGTAACACCCTTGTTATTAGTTCATTTTGGATGCTCCTGACAGAGTTCTCCGTTAGATTAGTCCGTAGCTTAATAAATACCTGCCTCAGAAAGATGAGATTGCGTTTCTGAAAGGCAAAAGTATCCTTTTTCCAATTTCACGTAATTTAAATAATACTGGTGGGGAGAATAAAGGGAAGTAAGGTATCTTTAAGTCAATTGGCGAGTGATAAAATTGCACGTGGAGTCTATCAGGATACACTAGAGGTACGATCTTATGAATCTTGAAGTATCTTCTATCATTGGAGCAAAAGAGCAATGCGCGATATCCAATATATGGGGTACCGTGTCGGACGACACCTCACGATGAGAAGTCAGTTTTAGTTGAGCAACTGAGAAAACATGAAGCAAAAGGTTTCGGTCCCAGCTCAGCAACTGTTCTTAGTTTGTAGCCTTTTAAATTCCTCAGAAATTAATCTACCTTGGAGCAATTCAGTATATTCTAGGGTCTATAGGCACATACCGAAAGTTGATATGAATATTGGGGTCAAGGTCCATCAGCCACTGTGGTAAACCACAATATTTATTCACCATAATGGCAAGACAGGTACTAGCTAAAATCCCAACAAGCTAATCGTTTGGACCTTGTATTGACAAAAGCGTCTGACAGCGTAGATGTTGTGATCTGTCTACCCCCACTGGGCAAAAGTGATCACGTAGTCCTACAATGGGAATATTCAGGCTTCTCTGTCCCCGATCGAAGCATCACAGTCAAACGCAACCTATGGCGTGGAGATTTTACCCAAATTAAAATCGATGTGCGCTGTTTAGATTGGAAAGAAACATTAACCGGGTGCATTCTTGAGGATTGGTTGGAATTTAAGTCCGCAATGCGTGGACTTATCACCAACTACTGTCCTAATTCGAAAAAAGGTCACCAACAGGCCCCAGTGTCTAATGACCACACTAAAGAGTGAAGAAAAACCGCAAGCGAAAGCTGTGGCAAACTTATCTAATGGAAAAGACCGTCGAATCGCTAACGAAGTACAAGACGCAGAGGAACAGGGTAAAAGGTATTGTTTATAAAGCCCACTCGAAATAAAGACCCCATTCTTTTGTTAAAAACGGATGAAGGCGTCGAACTAAAACTACCATTAGTATTACTACTGCTACTACTAATGCGTCTACCACTACTACTACTATTACCACAACTACTACTCCGTCTACGGCTGCTACTACTATTACTACTACTGCGTCTTCTACTACTACTACTAATTCTACAACTACTACTTCTAATGCTACCATTACTACTACTACTACTACTACTACTACTACTACTACTACTACTACTACTGCAACAACTACTACAACTGCGTTTACTACTACTACTGCTATTACTACTTCTACTACTGCGTCTACTGCAACTGCTGCTACTACTATTACTACTTCTACTACTGCATCTACTGCAACTGCTGCTACTACTACTAATACTTCTACTACTACGACTACTATTACCACAACTACTACTGCGTCTACTACTACTACCACTACTACTGCGTCTATCACTACTGCGTCTACTACTACTACTAATAGTACCATTACTACTACTACTACTATTATTATTACTACTACTACTGCGTCAACCACTACAACTTTTACTTCTCCTACTGCATCTACAACTACTACAACTACTATTATTACCACAACTACTACTGCATCTAATACTACTATTTTTTATTTAACTACTACTTCTACTGCTATTACTATAACTTCTACTACTACTACTACTACTACTACTACTACTACAACTACAACTACTACAACTACTACTGCGTCTACTACTACTACTACTAACACTACAACTACTACTATTACTACTGCGTCTACTACTACTAGTTTTACTATGGAAAAGGGAACCTACTTTTCAACCAACCGTTTACTAGCAGAATAAAGGGCACCGAATGCCAAAGCGTATAACTAGACAGAACATTTGACAGCAGTCCCATGATAACTTTGGTGATCTTCATCTGTACAAGACAACCTACTGTAGGCTTTTAAGTAGCAAAAACAATAGCATTGTTTCAGGGACCCGCTTAATGTGCTTCCACCCTGAAAACTGAATTGAACTGAACGTGCTTCGCCGATATTTTGCCGCTGCATGGCACAGCTGCGAGGTGTTCGGTTTATCAGTGGGTTCCTCAGCCTTCCCCGTGTGCTTTCTGGTAGATACTCCAGTTTTGAAATTGTCGCTGGGGGAAGGGGGAGGGGCGTGAATGAAGATAATGCGATAGATGCTGCGCAAGTTTATTATCACGATCAACTAATTAACGCGCAAGTCACCGTTCCTGTGCCAACCCTGCCGTTGGGCATAAACTGGACATCGTCGGAAACGATAGTCGAGCTGTTACACATATTTGAGGGGCGGACATCCGAAAATAAGCCAGGAGAACACAGGCGGCGCATCGATATTAAATTCTCAGCATGCTTCGGCAGACATTAAAATCAAAGAAGAGAGTGAAACAGGGTTGCTTGCAATTAAGAGGAGGCTTGATAGGGTGAATGAGATGGAAGAGAACGTGGAAGATTTACTAATAATGACCATAAAAAAACGATTTCCACGAAAAGGCCTTAAAATATTCATCCCATCCTTGGGGCAATGTACGTAGACGACTATATAAGCACATTTTGAGCGGTTGGTCTGAACCGGCCAAGAGCAGACAGGAAATTAAGCAGCTAGGTAATGAGATCGGTGAAGTGCGCAAACAAGTTGTTATGGACATCACTACCGTGGGAATCTGACCGGCTGTCTAAAAACATGGCAATGCATCAAATTCCATATTCATTTTTCGACCGATTTTCCGTCATGAGGCTCTGTTGATTAGTAGTTTCCAAGCGTCAAGCAGTATCAGGAAATTGAATGAGCGTGGCCGAACTTCCATCTAGTAATTTTTCCGAAAGTATGGCTAGGCTACTTACCATTTACAAGCGCTCAGGTATAGTTGCTCATATTTAACCATTATTTCGCATTTTAAATGCCAAGTTGAGTAACATCTTGCGTCCTTTTCCTCAAGCACTCGAGCAGTCCGCTTCGCATGTCAACCGTTCATCACCTTACCATTAAATGATTAAAGGTGTGTTTAAACTTGAATGCCAGAAATTAGCGGTTTAAAGAAATGTGTGTTTTGTGTGAAATCCCAGTGTTGATGGTTGGGGGCCAGGTCATGTGTGTGGCACGTACAGACGAGGTTATTAGGTTTGCTAACCACTGCGCCTATTCGGTCCACTGACCGGCACGGACGGTGGCTGGGACCCGGGAATGGGAATAGAGTGAGGTCGGTGGTTCAGCGCATTTTCCTCACTAAAACAAGCTGACGCGCTTGAAGCTGTAAGGATGAGCTAAAAGCCCTGGCTTGGAAGGTTGAAAATTGTCGAGATAACTCGGATCGCGCAGGCAGCCCAGTGCGTGCTTATGTGGAGTGGCCGATCGGCAGACTGAGAGTCAGAGTTCAAGGAGTCATTTTTAATGTCGCCTCTACGGCACTTATACTCAGTAGGATCTGAGCCAGGTGTGGCGGCACGCTAGAGGGCAGCTCCGGCCACGCCAGCCACCTGTGCTCTCTCCCGCCTTCGATCTTCTTGGCTTGGTCAGGACACCAGGCCCACATATGGGAGGGACAGAGAGAGAGATATAGGTAGACGCAATGCAAGTCTAAACTCACAATAATTTCCTTTACGCGCAAGGCCCAGACCCTGCGCCACCTTGCTGTGGGGCAAACGGTAGACCGACGGTCAGGCTGTCATGTGTGTCTTATAAAGGACAGTCAAGCATTTAGCCAAAAGATAGAAAAGACAAACTGCAGAAAAAAGGCATGTCATTGGCAGTTACGAAGGGAGGCGTTTTAAAGTCGATAGTTTAACTCACATCAGCGGGTAGCTTCGGATCTCTGAATGTGTCGAACAGGGCCTTCATTATGAGAATATAGCGCTTGACTATCTTGAGTTCTTCATCGGCAGACAGACAGTTCACTTCGTTCGCAGCTGTTGAGCCAACATCATGCTTCTCTAACTGTTGCGATTCCTTGGGGGGTATAAGCCGACGGCGAGCTGCAGCGTTACAGTCGAGGCGTTGTGCAGCCAACTCTTCCGCAGTAAACTGCCAGTTATACAGCTGGGTGCTGGTTACATAAGCCTAAAAAAGGGCACTAACTGAAATTCCGTCGCTACAAAGAAAACAGCAGGCTTCCGAGGAAAGTACAACCCGTAACGACTGCAGTGAAACAATCGTGGGGCAGGTGAGAGGGGTAACAAAAAAGGAGTACTGATATAAGCCCGACGTAGCCAGCGCCCGAAAAATTAACGTAGGTTAGTGTAACAACACAGAACTAACCATTGGTGTAAGGTGGTAGAAGTGCAGCAGGTAAGCTCCCATTTGGATGAGTATCATTGTATGCAACGGTCCCTCTGAATCCATTAAGGTTCCGAATGTAGATTTCCATTACAGGAAAAGTCCCAAAACTACATCAAAGGCTACAAACTGCACGAACCACTAACCTATTTATAAATTATATGCCCTACCGTGCATGCTTCGAAATACTACGTGGTTAAGGTACAGCAGAGGTGGTAGGCTCGACCGTACAGACACTATGACGGAATAGGGACACCAGGTACTGGCGCTACAAATACGGATTGGATGCAAAAGGACTATGGTGCTCAGGCCATTTCACGATGCAAACATGAGATGCAGCTTATGACTTAAACAGGCGGGGAACATGGACCTACCGGGGCGGTGTAAAACTTCTGAAACTACATAGGTCTGTGAGTGCATTAGGAGAAGCAATGGTCCACAGGAAAACCGACCGAATAGTCAACGAACTTTTAATGTATAATGAAGATAACTCGATCGTCCTTTTTCGACCGCGACGAAAAACAAATGAGACACGAGACTAGCAAGAGTTTACAAAATAAAAATGGAATCAGTAGCTTCTATGTACGAGAGTAAGTCGAATTGCCGCATAGCATCAGAAAGCTCTCTATCAGGTGAACGTCTCCAGTGTTTTATCAGGCAAGGCTGGCATGAAATGCAAGTTCTTGTATTAACAACCGTAGTTCAATAATTCCAAAAAGGTAAGTCAAAATGACGAAAATTTATTGTCTAACAAAAGAAGTGGCATGCTTAAGAGGGCTCATGCAACAGGTTTGTCTTCTTCCATAGGTTCGGGGGCAACCGGTGGAGGTTCTGTTGGCTCGACAGCGATAGCTTTTGCAGCAAGTGAGTCCAAGTAAGGTTGAACCATCTCTTCGTCGTAGACAGTAAAGTTTAAACCCTTTCCAACCACAGCTAGGGCACAGTTCTAAAACGTAAAGACGCGAATTAGGCTGCAAGAACAGACTAAGTTTGAGGGTGTACCTAGGAAAGTGGCTAGGGTAACGGTAGAGAAGCAAAACTTTCGGTAAATCAGGAGACAAAACCCCAAGGCACACTCTAAAGTCAAAGGTGGAACTGCAACCGCAAGAACAGTTACAATTAACGGAGGTTAGAATGAAAAGCCATTAAATTCGATTCAACATTAACTGGGAGCATATTCAACTCGTTTTTAAGTCAGCTTGTACAACAGATTGTTCGGTACACGAGAGTTATGGAGGTTATCTAACAATGCAATGTAGGCTGACGGTTCACATAGGCATTACTACTCAAACATATCAAACAATACGCACTGAACATGTCGGTATACGGTACAAACCACAGAACATCTCCCAACAGAATTGCCACTTAAGTTTTGAACTGTACTTGGCGCAAGGAGAAACAAGAAAGTTAAGCCATTAAATGCACAAGCGCGCTCTGGCTAATTATTTACATCTCGTTAGGTTTCTGAATTCTTTAGGGCTATGAACGACCGAGTTTTCTGCCTCATTTAGCTCGCTGTAACGCCTAACATTGTGCCTTGATGAAGGACAATTAAGTCAATGAATATTTCAAATAAATTTTCACTGATACAAATTAAATACCATTATTGCCTTCACCGTTGCTCACAAAACCTCTCAAAACATTTCATATTTAGTGGAGCGTTTAAAAATAATGTATTATTCGGCACATTTTCTATAACTATTTCGTCAATCAGATTCTTGAAAAACCGTACGCAGTTCTAACGGTGTTAAACCTACGCCTCAATACCAGCAAAGAGACTTCCAATATACTGAAATTGGCAAATCAGCGCTCAGCTTAGAATACTTTTAGAATGTTGCTTCGAACAAACGGGACCGTAAAAATCAGTCTTAACCGCACAATAATGCAAAATGATAATTACTTTTGTGTGGTATATTCAAACACAAAAAAGCTCAAAGACATTCCTTGATGGCACAGAATTAAGGTGCTCCAAAAAACATATAAGGGACATGATTTTCGCCCGAATAGATGTTGACCGGAAGCTCTTTTGTCTGGTCAAAAACCCTCACAACCCATCGTGAAATCTAAGAGGTTTTCACGTACTCGAAACCACGGTGGAACCCCTCCGCTATAACCCTGAATGTTGATTTACGAGTATGGAAGTAAAGTTTTGATCACGGTAGGTCGATAAACATCCCTCCAGTAATACATATGGGCTTCTCGAACAGCATTATATGCATATATAGAGTTGTTATTCTCAGGATATCGAAGAAATTAATGAAAAGACGCGGTCGAATACTTCATCGGTTTATGTACTTGCCATAAATCTAAAAATGATGATAAGGTGGTTAAATTGAATTCCGATTCGATAAGTCCAGTTTAGGTCTCTGGCTGCTTTCGGCTGTTCGAAGTCCATCTTAGCTGACACCGAAGAAAGTGGATAAAACGGCTAAGGTAGGATTTCCGAAATAGCTAGGTACCTTCAACTGAATCGATCACAGAGACTGCCACATTATATACAAGTACGTTAAATTTTCAGCATGAACGAGGATGGGGGTCAGCGTAGATCATCCCATTTTATCGGATCCTAGCAGTCAATTCGTCAAAAATTACATAGGTTATAGCGCTGACGAGGTTGAAGAAATGCCGCGCGAAGAGGATGATGAGTTAGGTGGACTGCAAAATATTGGTGAATAGGTGGGCTTCACATGCAATCAGGGAAATACATTAGTGGGTGGAAAGATAAGAATTTGCTCAGATAGTAAATTCAACGCAATGCCTTAGCGAGGTTTGGAAGGTACTAGCCCACACTAATCCAAGATCGCATATTTTTCTTATTAAATTAGCGACTAATAAAGAATCTTCTAAAATAGTTTTGACTCAAAAAATAACCAGTCTGAAATGTTGGATACCAGCAACCAGTCAAGAAGACAACGCAGGTGACCTAAGCACAATGAAAGTGAAGAAAATGCCTCCTGCTGAGCTCTCAAAGCTTATGGACAAGTTCCATGAGCATGAAGAGAAATTTGTTGACAACAAAACACAAGACACCCCTCGGGTGTACGAAATTAAAGTTAAACAGGCAACCACCAATAGTCGTAAGCAAACGAGTGATCAGTTAGTTTTTCAATGGGCAGAAAATGTGCAAGTTCTCTCATGAATGTATACACGTAAACGGTGCAAGCACTCCATTCCGAGGCAAAAATTACCTTTCCGCTGAGTTCAGTTTCAGTGGGAAGACAACCTTTGAGCGCTGCCAAGCCATGCTGAATGAGTTCATCAAGAGAAGAGTCCAAAAACTGGTCTAAGTGACGCTCCAAGTAAGTACGTGCGGACTGGGAACGCGAGCCGACTGCAAAGGCTTTGCAGTCGTATGCATTTGACGACGGACACTATCGACAATAAATAAAAAAGCCGAGTTACCAGGTAGTATACGTGTGGGCCTTGGGCATCGAAACCGGTGACAAGCATCCCGACGCCAAAAGGGCGTCTGCCATAACGCTGAGTTGGAACTTGCATTTTCAGCGAGATTTTACTAAGCAGTCGCGAAATGGGCAGAGGCTCGTTGTAAGCCCATTTATTATCCGCACATTCTCGGCGCATCGACCGACCAAGCAGAAAACCATCTGCTGTAAGACCTGTTATGGCCATTCCGACGTGAGTGTCAATTGGAATGATTTTCTCCTGGTATGAGGACAACTCGGACGGCGCCCTTTTCAAGGCTACAATTACGCAGTTATCTTTTGACTTTAAAGCAACAGCCGCTGAGCCTTGCTTTACTGCCTCCATGGCATATTCAATCTGATGTATGCGGCCCTGTGGGCTCCAAACGGAGACATCGTGATCATACTGATTTCTAAACATGTGAATAAGCACCCGCTAAACACACAAAAACGCCTCTTTCAAAGTTGGCTCGTTCGAGGCTTAAATTGAGATCAGATAGGTTTACGAAGTCTCTGAATTCACCTGGAAAACATATTCATAATCCTAAATGATTATAAGACATCCAAAACCTTCACTTGCTGCCAGATCGAGAATCCTAGAGCTTTTAGTTTTTATATTAGTCTCATATGAGACACTGATTCGAAGGCTTTAATATGATCGAAATAGATTATGACCAAGGAAAGATAATAATTACCGAGAGATATCTCTCAATAAGCTTAAGATGGCAGATTTAGAAAAGACTGTTGACATGTTTCACAAGAGTGATCGAGTTAACATCGCTGTGAGGACAAGCTTAGGAGTTCATTTGTCATTCAAAATGAACAATTTTTTTGAAAGTAGTTTTTCAAAGAGTCTGACAAGTGAAGGCATTTTATGAACACCACTAGCATTAAGAACATCCAAATGACAGCCACATTTAAAAACTGAAAAATAAAAGACCTTTTCCTAAAGCAGGGAAGAAACCATTTATTAGAAACTGACGATGGTTTGCTCACCCAGTTGGATAAATCTCTTACCTTTTTATTAAATTAATTTGAGATGTTGTCTGTTCCATCTGAGCACGTTTGACTATGCCAGCTTACCTGTTTTTAAATATTTTCAGGTAAAAATTAATGATATTGAGGAAGACATGAGGCGTCAAAGTAATTTAGAGATGGGATTTGTTTCAAGGTTTACATATTAGGCTAGCTATTAATTTAAAAAAATACGCTTTGCCCGAATCCTCTCTAATTAAATTAGCACAATAGTCGAATAAGTTTAGTTCAGTGTATTTGAGGTTAAATAAGCTTACGCAGTTGAACACCCTATTTGTCACATAAAATCGCAAGAATTAGAAGCGATGTAAAAAAGTTACATTTAAGTGTATGTTGTTTGCGTTACGTAGTACACTGTTATTATTGAAGTGTAAATAGTCACATAGTCCTCCTAGTGCTGCAACATATGTATGTCAAACCAATTTTTGAATGCCTCAGATAGGTTATTTCACGGTTCCACTACATGTTTGGAGAAAAAATGCTTCCTCACATCCAATCTTCTTTGAATCGATGCCCTCGGAGATAAGTCATAGTTGCTAATTGCAAACGTCATCACAAAGGAGGGCACACTCCAAGCCACGAACGATACAGAATGATTGTTACCGATCTTCGCGCAACCACCTAGAACTCAGAGAAGAGATATTTAAGCTATTTATGCAGAGCTCGTATGGCAGTTCACCTTAAACTATTACTTATTTTGTGGCTCACTGCTTTAAACTTCCCAGCAGGCGGTAATCCTGCTGGGTTACGGTTACTAGGCCTGGATCACATATTCAAGATGGGGTCTTATAAAAATATAAACCAGTCGTCATCGAAAACTTTAAATGTCCTCTGTTAGTCATTTTCCACACTCAAACTAACAAGAGAAATTCATGATCTTGTGAAAATATGGAAACAGACAAGACGAAAGCAGCTGAACGCCGGGCAATAGAGTCCTCCTGAATAATAGCCCAGCTCTTCTTTAAACAAATGAATACTTATCGAAAGCAAGGTCCCCAAATCATGATTGAT
>WEDG01010204.1:0-39020 GCA_017591395.1 Schistocephalus solidus | reverse complement strand
ACTTACTACCTGAACTTAGCGATAGCAAGAAGTAGTTATTGAGCTCATCGGCTTCTGAAGTTCAAGGGATTTTAGGATTCGGTATAGATTTGGTTGAGAAAGAGCACGAAACGTATAGTCGGGGTATGAAATGCAAGATAGTGTTACCCCTTAGAAAGCGTTCAAACCATAGTGCTGCGCCTATCGGACAGACTGTTAAATGGCGCTTGTTTGCCTCGAGCCTGCTCGTATATTATTTTTTGGTTTCCCCACCACCATTCAATCAACTGTCGCCGTGTATCAGCGCATGAAACCATCTCGACTCTCCATAACCACCTCGCCCAACACGCTTAGACATAGCCTTGGCGTTTTAAAGGAAAACTCGCCAAGCATCCACGTGACTCATCGCGGTATGCCTGCTACCAGGATACTTGAGAGCTAAAGCTGCACCACTTGCCCAAATTCTTGTGGTCAGTCATCCGGAAAAATCTTTCTCAAGCAGTCAACACGCCACTGTTCTGCCCGCTAATTTCTCTCGCGTAGCTCTTTTCACTGTCGTCCCTCCCTTCCTCTTCAGTAACCGTTCTGGAATATATCTTATACAGTTTCTTCGTTAGCGTTTTTTCTTATCTTTTACTTAACAAGGTTATTTTGCATATTGTATCCACCTCTGTTCTTCCTCAGTGTGTGTGTCCATGAAGTGCATTCTAATAAAACGTTTTTAGATTATAAGCGTCCCTTACTTCACTCTCAAATGGTTACCCACCCTGCGTGTCTGCGGTATTTGATCCGCCAAGTTGTTCTGCTGGGAAGTAAACGATTTGTATACACCGAATGGGCTATAAAACCGAGAAACATCGAGCCTGGTACCTTTTCCCTTCCCAAGAAAGCAAGTTCCAGTTGACGGGCTTAAACCATTTACTCCAGCGATTGAAAGGTCAGAGTTGTCTCAATCTTCTTGTGCATTAGTTTCGGTATTTTTCGCTCTTTGGCGTTTCTCCATACACGCTTTTAGTATCCCATCCTGTTTTTACCTATCATATTCAAATAACCTCCCATCAGTTGATTCTATGCCTCTTATAACAACACAGCTGAATGGATCGATCTTTCAGCTCTTGGTTGAAGTGAAGAATCGGTATTGATCCACTGACATTAGGTTTAAATTCGGCTTATTTACAGGCTCGGCTAGGCTACGTTCTTATATGCTCGCTTTTTCTAGTTCAAGCCTTATGTAATCATATGAATTATTTACCTCCGTGCGGCTGACTAAGCGGGATCCTACTTACGTATAATTTCATTTTTAATATATTCCGCAAACGAGCTTTGCTTTGCGCTGATGTTTCAGCCTGTCCATTTAATTGGGCTAGTGTAATGCGTGGTACATGCGCAAACTAGCGGTGTAACAGGTGTTTTTTGTACGAAAAAAGTTCCATTTGCGTTAGATCGGCATTATTGTACAGGTTCATAGGACTGGGAAGGTCCACGTAATCGTAATGAGTTATCCCCATCCTTTATTTTGGCTAAAAATCCGCTTGGTGCTGAAAAGAAGTTACAAAAATATACTAAATTAACGCAATGTTACACTGGTCTTCGAGCACAGTGAATTGTGCGCTTGCGGTCACTGAGCACGCTAGCAGCTTACCATGCCTGTCACTTATTTATTTATTTATGTATTGATTGTCAGTTTACAGCCACTTGGCTTGTTTTTGCGTGGCGCGACTGAGCAATGTGGTTTACTTCAAGGCCTAGCAAAAAATAGTACGTACTGAAAGAGGAAGGCAGGTCACTAGCCCGACTGAGAAAGTCTTACCTCGTGGCATGCCGCTCTGGTTGAAAGCACCAGGTAATGATCTCCAACATTGTTTGGATGTTTTTCACCAACGAAATTTTTCTCCATGCCACCGGCACTTCCTTATCCTCCATTTGCATCTTCATTATGCGTCATCTGTGCATATCCTTTGCCAGTATTAATGAATTTAAGCGACGCAGACAGTGGTGACTCAATACTAGGTTATCATTCAATAGGGTGGTGAGGAAAGTGTACGTGGCCGTGCACTACTGTGAGACTTCTGTGTAATGGTAGGAATTTTTCCGATCGCTCGGCAGATCACTTCCCTGACTTGGCAATTATACACCACCACCACCACCGCTGCCACCACTATCGTCAGTTCGACTGGCATGATCCGATGATTTCCACCGTATACTCCACAGAAAGGGTGTGCAAAAACAGTGACTTGTGTGCAAATTAGTTTCAAGTGATAGAAGACTTGCACTGCATCTACCGCACTCTCTCATCTTCCCCCATCTAAGTTCAGTGTCATGACAGTGTCCAAAAGACCGGATGTGGGAGAGGGCGCAGGTGGCTGGCTCGGCCGAAGCCGCCGCTAAGCGTGCCGCCAGGCCAAGTTCGGATCCCACGGAGTAGGACTGTAATAGAGGCCCTATTAAGAAGAAGCTATTGCAGCCTGACTCTCAGTCCGCCAGTCAGCCACTCTACACAAAAACACACTGGGCTGTCAGCGGTCCGAGTTATCCCATCAGTTGCTAACCTTCCAAGCCACGGCTTTTAGTTTCAAGCGCGTCAGATTGTTTTATAGTGCGGAAAAAATGCGCTGAGCCGTAGACCTCACTCTCTTTCCTACCCACACAATCAGGCCCCAGTCCGAGCTGGTCAGTTGTTTGATGTGGGAGTGGGTAATGCGAGACAAATGATTTGGACATACCACATACACATTGGCCTGACTGCGAGGTTTGAGTGTAAATGTCAGTTGGCTACCTTCCAACTCACGGCGCTTATCGTCCCATGATATTCTCAAGCTCAGATCGCACATGCAGCAGAGGAGCCACATGGAGAAGGGGCCAAGGATCATGCTTGCCTCTCAAACTCAGCTATGTAGACTGAGAGCATGTGTGGTGTTGCGTGTGATTATGGGAGATGCAGAGGCTGATGAGTAGAGATGTAGTGCTGTGGTATAGCCGGTGGTGTTCTACCGCAGGTTTTCATCAGTATCAGTATATTTGAGAGAGATGTAGGTGGGTTACCTTTGAATTCTCTTTTTAGATGCGGTGTTGCGGAATCAAGTAAATAGTATATCGGGATGTTGGACGACTGCGGAACATAGTTAAAAAGTAGGGACTCCCAGGGATGTGCCGACGACTGTCGCCCTTTGGGGATGTCTCAACGGGGAACTGTGGATGCTTCACCTGGGTCATCACCAACTGAAGTACGGAAGATGCAGCCAGACACTCCCTTCCTGGTTGCAGAGTCCGCCGAGTGATTCTCAGCGGAACATCCGCCCAGATCATCCCTCGCGCTTTGCGGTTCAACCCAAGGGAGAACGCGTTCTAGACCGCATGAACTATGGGCCGCCAGGTTTCGGCCGATGCGAACGCTCACGGTATTACCAAGGTGTGCCGATAGTTAAGTGTTTCGGGAAGACATCGTGGGGACTTCTGAACGACATGTGGAGAATGCGAGCCCCGAATGAAAACAATAAATACATAAAGAAATGTTACTCAAATATAGATAGTAGTATAAATAAATACAAGTATTTTCTGACGTCGCCCCTTTGAGCTTTCAGTTCGAGTTGTAGCTCGCACACAAATCGATCTAACTTTTCGCTAAAAGTCTCCTTCCAGGGATTCCGACTTAACAACATCCAGTGGAAGATTATTCCTAGCTTCGACTACTCTTTTGGAGAAGAAGAACTTCCGAATGCGTTCAGCCTAGCTCCAGTCAGCACGTACTTTGAGAGGATGACCTCTCAAGTTCGTTTCGTTGCTGCTAACTCGAAGAAATCACTCCGGGACAATGCAACATTCCTGAACGCGTAGTGCGCAGAATTTTAGTATCAGGTCGCCCCGAAGCTGTCTATAGCGCAAGCGGAAAAGAGGATTGACATCTTCGACAGCCGAGTTTCATAAGGCTGTGAGCCATGTCCAAGCGACAAGTTTTGGTTACTCGCCTTTGAACTGTTTCTTGAGGATGTTGATGTCCTTCGCCGTCCAGGGTCTGACATCTTGACAGCCGAGTTTCATAAGGCTGTGAGCCAGCGTCGCGGACAAGTTTGGTTTTCGCTCTTTGGAACCGTTTTCGAGGATGTTGATGTCCTTTCGCCGGCCCAGGGTCTCCAAGCTTGATAGCGGACTCCAACCGCGGCCGCACGAAAAGTTCAGAAGACTTTAAGTAGCTGTGTCGGCATTGAAGGATGAAAAAGCTCATCGGAAGAGTGCCGCACGACATCGCCGACTCTTTGCTACCTTTGCGCAATGTAGAGGTTTTAAGCGAGGGCGCGATCCAGACTCTTGTGATCCTTTGGGCATCCACTTTCAATGGAATGCCATTTAGTCGGTAAACCGTACGATCTTGAAGGGATTTCGCTTTTCCTCGACTTGTATAAGGTTGCACTTTGTTCTCATTGAACGGCAAGAGTCAGCCATTTGACCATTTCTTGAGCCAATTTAAGTTTACCTGCAAGTTCTCTTCGCGTCAGCTTCGCAGTTTGAATGACACGCCACAGTTTGAGATCATCGGCAAACACAGCAATATCGCAGTCCAGTTCGTTAAATGAATGTTGGGAGGTAGACCAGGGTCAAGGCAAACTTTCGGTCCACTTTCAGGGCTATTTCCAGGAGGCACCACTAGGCCAGGGAACGTTTATTATTCAAAATACAGGATCATCGGGAAAAATGATGTTGCGTGTTCCAGAAGATGATACCATAAGGTCTCTAAATGATGAGGAGTCCAGCAAACAGAACGTCACAAGGCGATTGTCAGTGAAGCGAAAGCAGCCCGTTCTTACAAAAACTCTTTGAAGAAACAGCCGTTCGCACGAACAAGTGCTTCCAAACCGCGACTCCACGCTTGGCACGGGCCACAAATACTGGAACTTATATGCAGCTGACGGTAGAAGTCAAGGTATAGTGCAAGAAGTAAATTGAATAAGATAACGTCCAAAGCCTGCAGCTCAACTCAACTCCACTGCAATTTGAAAGCGCCCGTCATAGGGAAAGTCAAAGGAGTGCTGACAATCTGAACTTGCGGAATGAGAACGCAACATCAGTGAAGCGCGAAGAGAATTCATTCCGCAGGGTTGACAGCACACTGATGCATGCTTTGATGTCAACGAGGGCTGCACTACTGGGCGAGGTGCGGAATGAGGCCTTATGCGCTGGTGTTTCTCCCATAGACTCATGCTACAAGCCCGACATCAGTTCTAAAAATAAACATCGAGCTATAGCTTGAGCTGCAACAAGATGGTGAAGGGGAACAAAACCAAGACACTTCAATTAGGCCGGATCCAAACAACAAATAACTAGGGGCGTTAGGTCGGGAATTGAATACTAGCTATAGGCTGCATCTTGGCCTAAAGGGCCGGAGTTTGCCGAACTCTGATGTAGACAATGAACAAAATAGACCGAGAACAGAGCCTTGGGGAACACCACTCTCAACCTCAACTTTGGTCGACTGTTTGTCGCTGATATGGACAGTTTGTGAGCGGCCAGTTAAGAAGTTTTCTTTCCATTTCAGAAGTCCTCCTCTTACGCCTATGCGGTTGAGTCAATAAAGAAGGCGGTGGTGCGGCACGCTATCAAAAGCCTTTTTAAAGTCGATATAGACTGCGTGCACCGTTTTTCCTCTATCGACCGCTTCAGTCCAACGTTTTTAACAGTAGAGCAAATTTGTGACGCAGGATCTACCTCTACGGAAACCGTGCTGGACCTCGGATAGCAGATTTTTATGTTCTAGGAACTGCATTAGTTGTTGCTTAATTGTTTTTTCCATTATTTTGCAGCAAACCGAAGTTAGGCTGACCAGTCGATAATTGTTTACAGAAACCCGGTTTCCACCCTTATAAAGCGGCGTAATCCATGCGGATTTCCAGTCGGCTGGTAGACTTCCAGTGTGGAAGAATGTTTGGAAAAGCGTAGAGAGTTGTTTTGCCAACTCGCTTAATCTTTCAACAGCTTGGAAGGTACTTCATCGGGACCCAGAGACTTGGATTCCTTTAATACCAAAAGTTCCTTGAGGACAGTAATCTCGGTGAAATGAAAAGTCTCGACTAATTTATCCACTTCGAAGCCATTGGTAGGGTAATCGTAACTCGTTTCCTTTGTGAAAACCAACTGGAAAAATTCCGAAAGATGATCAGCCTTCGCACCGACTTCAGTAAGTTTCTATGTCCTCGGCGGTCATCATTAGGGGTATCGGATCCTTGTTCCGTGTATTCTGCCTGAGGTAACCGTAAAACAGTTTCGGGTTCACGGTGGCCCGGTTCAGCAGGTCCACTTCGAAAGCCTGTCTTGTTCTAACAATAAGGCCCTTGACCCGATTTTTCTGCATTTTGTACGCATTTAGAGATGCAGGAGTTCCGTCCGTAAGCGATTTTTTCCACAATCTCCGCATTTTGTTAACTTCGAGTTTTAAAGCATGCGTAAGCCATCGCGGTCTGTTCGTTAACCTTTTTTTCAAATTGGACGGTGATTTTCCATGAGCCTGTGCAGTATGTCCCGGAACGTTTCCCAGTCCTCTGTTATGTTTCCAAAGAATAAAGGCTCCCACTGAGTGCGCATGAGTTCGGCCCTCATTCCACCGAAATCGCCTTGCCATATATTCCTTCTGATTGTTGTGGGTCTTGCTGGTATAGAAAATAGTGAGTACTCCCATAGCAGTACCACGTGGTCACTTTTACCTAGCGGCGGTAGACATGACACTTCGTCGATGCTGTCGTGCGACTTCGTGAGAACTAGGTCCAGGCAATTGGCCTGTTGTCCTTCGCACACCCTTGTTGGAAAAGTGACGTGCTGTGTGAGAAGAAGCTTAAGCGTCGTGCTCAGAAGACAACCGTCAAAGGCTAGGTCAGAACTATGTGCGCAGGTGGAGCAAGGATTTTTGTTCAGACAACGGGTAGTCCGACCATGAAACTCGCTAACAAGTGAGATAGTCACGGCTGAAACCCTTCATAAAACTTGCTCGCGTAATTTTTGACAAATATCGTCTGTTACAACATGATAATCGCAACCCGTTTTGCAAAAGACTTTGTCATCCTCAATTCCTTTTAACTAATGTTGTCTCGTAATCTGAACACATTCTACCTGTTAACGACTTTATTTTCAGTGGAAGTATGCGACACTCTTGTACATAAATAAGGTGGTTAAGGGCTCGGCCTGCAACCCTTAAAATACCAAAGCAATACAAAAACCGTAGCCAGGTAACCAGTATCAGTATCAGTATATTTGAGGGAGATGTAGGTGAGTCACCTTTGAATTCCCTATTTGTACATACGAGTTGTGGTATCAAAAAATAGTATCTCGATATGTTGGCGAGGCCAACATAGTGGAACAAAGTTGAAAAAAAGAGCAGACAGTGAAAAAAAACTCCCGGTGATATTTAGGAGAAAAAAACTGTCGCCCTTGGGAGGGGGTCCAACGGGGGCATTTCGGAGGTCACATGATGCTCCATTGCTGATTGCAGCGTCCGTTGAGGGATTTCAAAGGTTTGAAATAGATGTCCAGATCATCCTCGGTCCATTGCGGTTCGAACCAGGGGATAACGTTCATACACCTCATGGACGACGGTCGCCAGGTCCAGCTGATGCGAATACTCACGGTGTCACCAAGGTGTGTAAATAAGTTAAGCATCGAGACCTCGAGGACCCCAGCATGGGAATAATGGGAGAATGCAAGCCCTCGAACGAAAAATAACAAACAAAGGAAATGTTACTCAAATATAGCTAGTGGTATCATAAATGCCGTACTTTTATGACGTCACACTTGCAGCTTTCAGTTAGTGTTGTAGCTCGCACCATTATATCGATCTAACTTTCGCTTAAAAACCTCCAGGGAGTCCGACATTACAACATCCAGAGGAAGACTATTCCAAGCTTCGACTACTCTTTTGGAGAAGAAGTACTTCCGAGTGTCTAGCCTTGCTCCAGTCACACGTAATTTGAGAGGATGACCTCTCAAGTTCGTTGTTTTTGCTAACTCGAAGAAATCCCCTGGGACGAGACAACAGTCCTGGACGCGCAGTATGCGGAATGTTAGTATCAGGTCCCCCGAAGCTGTCTATAGTGCAAAGGGAAAGAGATTGAGACTCGACAGCCGTGTTTCATAAGGCTGTGAGCCATGTCCAAGGACAAGTTTGGTTGCTCGCCTTTGGACCTTTTCGAGGATGTTGATGTCCTTCGCCGCCCAGGGTCTTCAAGCTTGGATAGCGCACTCCAGCTGTGGCCGCACGAATGTTCCGAAGACTTTAGCGAAGCAGTCGGTAGTGAAGGCTGCAAAAAGCTCGTTTAACGAGGTACAGAATCGACATGGCTGACTTCGCTACCTTTGCGCAATGTAGGGAGGGTTTAAGCGAAGGCGTGATCCAGACTCCAAGGTCCTTTTGGACATCCACTTCTTTCAATGGAATGCCATTCAGACTGTAAATCGTACGGTTCGAAGGATTGCTTTTCCCGACTCGTATGATGTTGCACTTGCTCTCATTAAACGGCAAGAGCCAGTCATTTGACCATTTCTGGAGTCGATTTAAGTTTGCCTGCAAGTTCTCTTCATCAGCCACAGTTTGAATGACGCGCCAAAGTTTGAGATCATCGGCAAACATGGCAATATCGCAGTCCGGTTCGTTGGCACAATCGTTGATGCAGACAATGTACAGTATAGGGCCAAGAACAGAGCCTTGGCGAACACCACTCTCGACCTCAACTTTAGTCGACTGTTTGTCGCTGATATGCACAGTTTGTGAGCGGCCAGTTAAGAAGTTTTCTTTCCATGTCAGAAGTCTACCTCTTACGCCTATGCGGTTGAGTTTATAAAGAAGGCGGTGGTGCGGCACGCTATCAAAAGCCTTTTTGAAGTCTATATAGACTGCGTGCACCGTATTACCACTATCGACCGCTTCAGTCCAACGTTCTAAACAGTAGAGCAAATTTGTGACGCAGGATCTACCTCTACGGAAACCGTGCTGGGCATCGGATAGCAGATTGTTATGTTCGAAGAACTGTATTAGTTGTTGCTTAATTATTTTTTCCATGATTTTGCAGCAAACTGAAGTAAAGCTGACCGGTCGATAATTGTTAGCAGAGGCTCGGCTTCCACCCTTATAAAGCGGCGTAATCCATGCGGATTTCCAGTCGGCTGCTAGACTTCCGGTCTGGAAGGATGCTTGGAAAAGCGTAGAGTGGTTTTTGCCAACTCTCTCGCGAGCTCTTTTCAACAGCTTGGCAGGTACTTCATCGGGACCCGGAGACTTGGATTCCTTTAACCCCAAAAGTTCTTTGAGGACAGTAGTCTCGGTAAAATTAACAGTCTCGATTATTGTATCCACTTCGAAGCCATCGGTAGGGTGATCGTATCTCGTTTCCTTTGTGAAAACCGACTGGAAAAATTCCGAAAGATGATTAGCCTTCGCACCGTCTTCAGTGAGGTCTATGCCCTCGGTGGTCCTCAGCAGTGAACTTGGCATTGCGAGGACGAGATCACCGGTGACATTGAATGCAACTCTTTCAACAGGACAAAAGGGCTAGGCATTTCTGTGTTGCCTGTAGAAATTTCCATAATAATTTTTAATTTCTTTTTCATTGATGTGGGTCAAAGGAAACTGAGCAATAATATTTACAGCAGAATTCTCGAATACTTTTCTTCCTTGATGATATGAAGACGACTGGTATACAGGAAAAGAGAGAAGGTATTATTGGCGCACTACAAATGAGCGAACGCAATCATCTAGCGTGCGCGTCTTGGAATTCCAGATCACAAGTTTGTGGAAATACATGCTCACCATCGAGAGTAGATATAAGATTTGAAAAATTACGCAGTATAAAATTATGCTTGCGTTTTATCCGTTCCTCAGCTTCGGAGCTAATTACTCAAATGACCTTAGAATCTTGTTGGATAACTGTCTCAGATGTACTAGTCATACCTCCATATATCAGGAATCCATTATTTCGTAAGACAAAGTTCTTTCATTGCAGACGGAGGTATACGCTTGCGAGACCAAATGACAGAAGGTTCAAGATGAATCAAAGAATTTTAGTTTATGATATCTTGAGAAGGCTGCGAATTCTCGCAGGCACCCAATTTATCTCCCGTCATGAATGTAGTTCTCAAACATTGAAGGGAGGCTGATGATCAACCGTAGATTTAAAATATTTGCCTCCGCATGTGGAGAAATCCATAATCTGAACATCTTCCGCCAACACATGGGAGACTTAAATGTCCATTTCTGGCTAATTAGCCATCATCAACCAGAAGGGAGGCTGATGATCAACCGTAGATTTAAAAATATTTGCCTCCGCATGTGGAGAAATCCATAATCTGAACATTTTCCGCCAACACATGGGAGACTTAAATGTCCATTTCTGGCTAATTAGCCATCATCAACTAGCTATACCAGAAACCCAGTTGGTGCAACACCTGAGATTAAAACACGTGACCTGATGATTAAAAGTCCAATGTTCTAATTATTGAGCCATGGGCTCGTTCGAGCGTTGAACTTCTAATCAACAGGTTGTGGGTTCGAAACTCGGAGGGCAGTCTACAGTACACGAATTCTATCTGGATCAGGTGAGTAACCTAGTCGAAATAATTCTAGTGCAAACGGTGCAGAAGTTCATCGCTGGTTTTGGTGGGTGAGAGAAGGATTCGCTTCGTAATTGTTACACCGGAAAGGCCTGATATTTTCGTTTGTTCACCCTTTACAGTACTCTTTATTGGGAACTCAGCGCCAGAATAAGATTGCGTTTTTTCGCATCTAGTTCTATAGGATCTTGTGATGCTCCAAATATTTGAGCAGCATGTCACAACACTAGTTCCTTTGAAATCATGTGACATCTCATCGTTATTTGTATTCCTGCTCGTCTACGATGATCCCCGTTAGTTGAAAACGCTTCCATGTAATATTTCTTCTTTAAAAGGCGATCCGGCGTCCCCGTGTCCTATAAGTGTACAGTAGTTTATGCAAAATTACAGGCAGGGCTCAACCGAGTCAAATAATCATACCCCGAAGGAAAGGATTCCGCTGACCTTGATTTTTCAACACCTCTGAAAAATACGCACTATTCGAAGGAGCAGGTAGCCGTTCGCGCAGCCTTCAGCCGGACTACCCTCCAACGGAAAGTTTAAAAGGCCGTGAATTAGGGATGGAACTGAAAAGGAGATTTGCCGATTCAGAGAGCAGAGGAAGAGAAGCTACCTTAAATTTCCAGCGATCGGAGCTATAAATCGGATTGCGGTAACAGATTTTCGAGCAGCAAGCCATATCCAAGAACATTATTCCGGTGTTCTCTCGACGGGGGCGACTTTCAAGTTCGAATTCGCGTTTAACGGAAACGTTATTAAACGCAGTTGTTTGTCTAACTCCGATCGCAACTCTTCTCAAATGCAGATCAGTAATCTGATTTGTATGCACGCACCGCGACCGAGGCTTTATGAATCCCCTTATATTACTGGACTCGCACGTAGATGTCCACAATTGACCTGGCAGCGCCAATGCATGCCAGCGATTATGTCAAAGCGTTGGGGACAGCTGACGGGAGATGTTACTTTGGAACTTTCGGCCCTGTGTCGCAAAGAAAAAATTAGCCCGTCAAGTGCCATGCAAACCTTCGTGGATGTATCAGGACTGAACCGAAGAAAAAAAACATCTCGAGCAAATAAGAGTTTCACGTTTTCCAAATATAGAGTATAACCGCAGAATTCCAAACTAATATATATATCTAAATACACATACTTTCCCAAATGGAACATAATCATTTGAAGCATACTCAGATACACAGTAAATACATGCAAAAGGGTTGCAAACACGGGAGGATGAACTGACCGCAGGAAAAAGGCGAAGGGTGTAGAGAGTAAGAAGGAAAGTGAAAGGGAGAAACAACAGACTGGGTAAAGGAGATCTGAAGAGATACGGGTTAATGGCCCGGGGGGCCCCCACCTGCAGGGGTCACCGAAGGTGGGGGTGGTGGTGGTGGCGGCGGAGGCGGCGGAGGTGGACCACTGAAAGCGGTGGAGAGAGCGGTCCCAAAGGAGGACGCGCAAAATGCTGAGGCGGGTGTCAGGCCTAGGTGCCCGAGGGGAGTGGAGGAAAAGAAGGCCGGTCCTAGGGGGTTTACGCCGGCCAGAAAGGCTGTCTGCCCAGGGAGGGTTGGGGGGTTGGTCTGCTGCTGCTGCCAGGAGGGCGTGGGCATCCCACCAGCGTTCGTTGAGGGTGGCAGGTTCATGAGACCAAAGGGCGGAGGTGGCAAACGCTGAAAATAAACAGTTACACACACCGGCTGAAACGTGAGTATTCGCTGGAATGCCGAAAAAGTAGATTCTGAGAAAAAGATGCTCTTAGTTGCTCTACATCAACGGTACCCAGTAAGCAAATAAATTGCACAGACGAGGTATTACCAGATTCCAAATTAATTTTGGATTGCATAAGAAGTGGTCATGAGGATACTTGTAGTGAGCGACTAAATAGAAAGCAGCATTTGACCAGACTCACTTCGTAGAAAAAATCTTATGCTTCATAACTCAATCATATATCGCGGATAAGTTACCGGTTGATTGCTAATGGAGGTCATGGGACTAGGGTTGAGTTGAAGCTGACATTACAGTCGGGGTTAGGTGGCCATACAGGTAACCTTTACTTCAACCGGTCCTTAGTGTAACAGGACCCGATAAACGCGCTATGCCTCCTTCCAATATCACAAATTCTTATATATTACATGCTACTTGTTAAACATAAGTAGGGTTTGTTGCTCAGGATTTGATGGGGCTGTTTTCTTGGTTGAGAGAGCTACGCTTTATTTTGAAAGTAAAATTCCGAAAATTTCAGCAAAAAAGGTCCTCCATTCTTCGTGAAGAAGCATCCTTGAATGCGTCTCAAAATATCAATCAATTTGAATTTCCTTCAAAATGGTGCCAGCGTCGTGCGCCGATGACATATAAGAGGATTCACATGCGAATGGACAGCAGAAAGATGGCGGCTCAATTTCAAAAGTCCGCCAAGTGTCACAGGTCAACGCGCGATGGTTCAACCGTCTGTTTCCACAAAGTCCACAGTATACTCCACGGCATGGTGGTGCATGAACGGTGAGTTGCGCGTGGATTAGTGTTAAATAAGAGCAGACTTGCGCTGCAGCCATCGCACTCTCTCTTCCCTTTGCCGCCTGTGCCCGGTGTCAAGGAGACCGGAGATGGGGTCGTGCGTAGTGGCTAGAGCAGCCGGAGACCCCCCTGACTAGGCCTGAACCACATCCAACGAAATGGGATTGCCATAAATGGCAAGGGTGACTGATGCGGCGTGAGCCTGCACTTACGCGTGCCACCACGCTCCCCGCATGTTTGACATTTGTTATGGGAGCTCAACCCGGATAAGGTCTGCCGTGCCCTGATCTGGCCCACGTGTTAGCCCAGCGCATCTATCAAGCGGCCAGTTTAGGGCGCACAGATCCACACGCACACTTACAGTGAATGGCAGTCACTCATTGCACACTGGACTATTTCGGCCTTCTCATTAGCCTGGAATATGAAGTAACGCGTAGTTCTGCGAACGTCAGGCGGGCTTAAGCAAATCCTCGCAATGACACTAAATGTTTACTAAGGGGAGCAAGAAGTTTGGCCACGCGAAGCACCGCCGTACGGTATGAAAGCTAGTCCTAGTCAACGCTTAAAAAAGGTGGACCTCCACCGGGTGGTTCGAGGTTAAAAGTTAATGCATACACCGTGACAAGTTCGGCAAATTATTAGACCCTCTTACAGGTTATCAGACATATTGCCGAAGCAATTCCAAAGTCCTGCCTTAACGTGTTACGGCAAGCTTTATTCGGCATGTTATGGAACATGAAATTGAGGGGAGTGTGACGGCGAGCACGCAACCCTGCTTCTTCCCGTGTGTAATCGCGAAGTTTTTCGAGATTAAGCTGCTGTCCGTGAGATGCGTCCTCATGCCACCGTGCAGCCGCTTAACCATTTGGGTACACTTTTCCAGACATTCAAATTTCATGCTTATTTCCCCGAGGACAAAGCCCTTGCGTTCTCGTCGAAGATGATGTAGGAAGGGTCTGGGGCTCATCTCTTGAAATGTTTTCTGTAATTGTCACCATACACTTGACAGCTTGATCGTCGATTCTGATGACGTGTACTGTTGGCGCAACAGCAAGATGGTGCAGGGACGGTGACTTGCGCGTGAATTAGATTATAGCGGCAGTAGACTTGCACTGCATCGGCGGCATTCTCTCTACCTGGGCCTGGTGTCATGACTAAGCCAAGAAGGCCGGAGGTAGGGGAGAGCGCTGGTGTGGCCGGAGCCGCCCCTAAGGGCGCGGCCACACATGACTGTGATCGCAAGGAGTGGGAATACCCCATGAAGGAACCATTGCAGACTGACTTTTAGTCCACCGACCGACCGGCCACTCCACACAAACACACACTCTTGGGTGACAAGTCGGTTCGAGCTATTCCGTCAGTTGGCAGCCCTTAAAACCACGGTTTCTAGCACACTATGATAGCTTCAAGCGCGTCAGTTTTTTTTACAGTGAGGAAAATGCACAGAACTGTCGATATCACTCTCTATCCATATTCCCAGACCCCAGCCACTGTCTGAGCCGGTTAGATGTCATAAGCTTACTAAACCGCTGATTGTTTCAGGACGTTTCCCGAATTCACATGGTGTCTATGGAAGAAGTTCCCGTGTTAGGCGATTCCGGTGATTGAGAGGAACGCCAAAACCGATTCTATCAAGAATACTGAAAAGGAAGATGCAGTCAGTGCCCTGAACGGTTTTGTTAGTCATAGGATGTCCCGCCCTGATCCCCTCATGCAAAGCACCTAGACAACTAAAGTCAGAATTACTCTCCGCTTGACAATGGGACGTTAGGTTAACAGCCACTCCTCCCAGTATCATCTGTCGTTGCTTTAAACGTTTTACCAGTTCGGCCAACTTAAAAATTGAAACGAAGATTGATCTCGATGCATATCCATCTTAGGTGCCAGAAATCTGAAAAAAAACAAAGCAGAAATGCCCGGTGCAAAAGGGCTCTAGGTATAGTTGCCGGGGGGTGTGTCAAAGGAAAAAAAAACATACCATGGGGAGTTGGAAAGTATTTGCAGGCGGTTGACCAGCAGGAAGGGTGCTTCCACCACCACCGAGGAAGCTCCCAAAATTGCCCGGCGAGTAGACATTCTGGGAAGTTGGCAGTGGGAGACTGCGTGCGATGGAGCCGAAGGTGAAACCCAGCGGTGCCATAGGCACGGGAGGTGTGGAGGAAACTAAGAAAACCAAAAAGAATTTTGTTCCCCAAATGAATTAAACAATGCCTAAATATCCTGACTGGTCATCAACTGGTACCTGCCACTGTATAGCATTATTGAGAAATAATGAGTAAACAGTAACTTGAATTTGCTCAGAAAATCTACATTGAGTGACCCATCTCCCGCTGACCTTATAAATCCAACGATCATTCATAAGAAACATGCATATAAATGTTCTTTCTTGTACTCATTTGATGGCTAATCACGTCATCTTCAAATTTTGTACTCGATGGAGGTCTGGATGTTCACGGGTTCATAAGTAGACTAATTTTAATATAAGCAATAGTAACTGTTTCAAGAATAAACATTTTTTTTCTGAAATTGGTCAATATTATCCGAACCACCTAATACAGTTGGTGGCGGGTCTCACGCAAAGTTAACCGAATGTCTGGAACGCGTTCTCGAGTAGGAGAGATTACTTAAGTGCGCCTTCATATTTCGGGCACGTCAGGATGTCGGCTGATGATGACAGTGCCTAGTGAGGTTTCTATCAAGAAAAACAAACGCCTACCTGGTATTCGCATGGAGAAGTCAGCAGACTCGTCCTGCGTCGGCGTTGCTCCGCCGTCCTCGTTACTACTGCTATCGTCGCTGTCCACCTCGGGCAGGCCACCAGCCGTCCCACCAAAGACGCCACCGGCAGTAGTCAGCGAGCTGGTAGACTCAACTGCAGGCGCTGGCACTGCTGTCGTGTCCTGCGCAGCTGCTGGCCCGAACGTCGTCGTCCTGCCAGCAGCAATACCCTCATAGTTACCAAGAGGCCCGGATTCGGAGCTCGCCAGAGGCAACCCACCGTACGACGCGAGTGCTGGTGGTGGCGTCCGCAGTGGCTGTGGCGTCTGGGCCCTGATTGGTGGCGTCTCGTCCTCACTTGAAGTGTCCGAGTACTGTGGCGAGATGGGTGCAGGTTCTGACGGCCGAGGAGCGGTTGCCGCAGGCCTAGCATAAAATAGGCGGTGAAATCACAATGTGATACTCAACTCAAAATAATACTTATAACTATCTACTTATATTGATAAAGTAGGGGTTTAATTTCATTTCGGATCAATTCGGTGGTCATGGTTAGATCGCTGCCGCCTAGTAAACGGTGAACATGGTTCAGCAATAGGCATTGACAAACCGGTGTGTATTTACATTTTGTTGGTAATTTGGCGTTCTTCAGCCATGCGTTTTAATTATAGCGGCTGCTTTCAAGGTCAGAAAAGGTAATTTAAACAATTTTCGAAATTAAAATTTTTTTTACTTTTAAGCCCTCTCGGGTGGTCCTTCCCATCGTTCAGCCACATAAACAAAACCCTCTATTACCACCGGTCCCATATAACAGGTGGACGTGTTTTTTGCTCGTTGACTTGGGTAGCATATTGCGATTTTGCCAAAGGAGGTGCTGATGAGGCGAACTTCATGCACCGGAGCAGGAAAACAAACAGAGATAATTCAAGTCAGAACGGAGGCTACGATGAATGTCATCAAATGTGCTAATCGGAGGTGTGCTTCATGTAGGCAGAAAAGGCAGGCTTGGGGAGAGCATTTGCGGCCTGCCTCACGGTATCTGAGGTTGACGTATAGAGCTGACTACAAGATCGTTTCATCAAGTCCTAACAGGGGTGTCAGAAAATAGGGCAGGCTAGAAGCGCATTTTAGCAGCAAAGCCGACGTATTAGGTGCAGGTACAAGAATGTGGATTTGCGAAAACGACAATTGGCTCCGCACCCCGTCTATCTTCGTTTACTAAGCATATTACATCTTCGGCCAGATGTACTTGGAGAACATTACTTAAAAAGGCGAGGGAAAATGGTATGGCCATTTCTGGCTTATTATCTAGCCAAACCTACCCGACAGTTCGACCGTCGTAGTCCGACGATGTCCACCGTATGCTCATGGGAAATTTGAGCAGGGACGGTGACTTGCGCGTGATTTAGTTTAAAGTGATAGTAGACTTGCGCTGCATCTACCGCACTCTCTCCTCCTCCCCACCTGAGCCCGGTGTCCAGACAGAGTCAAAGAAGACCGGAGGCGGGAGAGGACGCAGGTGGCTGGCGCGGCCGGGTCCCCTAAGTCCTAGCCGCCCCTAGGCGTGCCACCACACCTCTATGTTCGGCATTTGTTATGGGAGCGCAACCCGAATAACGCATGCCATGCCCTAATGTGGCCCCCGTGTTGGTCCAACGTATCTACCACGTGGCCCGTTTAGGGGGCACATACATACCAAACATACATGCCAAACTGTCAAGGCTCGAACCCACGATCTATTGGTTAGAAGTGACTAGCCCAAACCACTGAGCTACGGGCTCCTCATCTCCTCGGTTGCGATCTAGTGTATTAACAATGGTGGATGGGCGCTCGCTCAACTTACAGGAACACCACAAATTAAAAAGTGATGAAGTGGCGCTCACCGATCAAGTTACGGAACATGCTTGTCCCATTGTGCCTTGGGGCTCAACCTAGAGCCCTCACAAGAATTCCCATAACGACTAGTAATATATACATATGATAGAGTGGGCCACTGGGATTAACACTTTGGATTGGGTATAAATGGCTGATGACGGCTAATAAGCCAAACATAGCCACTTCGGTCTGCCTGGTCTTTGTCGGTACTCCATCAAAGTAAAAAGTGAGCAGTATGTCTTTAATAAAAAGGGGATTTAGTGAAATCGGGGTTGTACGATTGGGATCACTAAAAGTGGCCTAAACGCTATGGTACAAATTTCGGTGTGAATCGTACATGTGCTTTTTCCCTCTAATACAGGTGGTATTGCGCTACATTTCCGGAAGGGTGTCTACTCTCGTGCCCTAACCTCATTCCAAATCTTAAGTGTAACCCTACTCTACAATAATTCTAACCTTAAGCAAATTTCTCTGGAGTGTGGCATTACCCTTCCACGGTGTCACCAGTGGGCCACATAAACCATCCACATAGAAATTTCACTTGACCACTCGGTTTGTTCAGTCCCATTAAACGCCGAAAAAACCGCGCGACACTCTATGTGCAATATCCACGAGAACACAGAATAGTCCTGTGTGCAATGAGCAACTTCCAGTGGTAGTATCCGTGCGCGCGGAACCGTGGCAACACCGGTAAACTGAAAAAATAACCCCTGCGAGCGATGTGCACTACCTACTTTGTGAAAGTATCTATGAATATACAAGTATTTTGTGACGCTGCAGCCCATGGTGCAGATAGGATTGCAAGGTGTTTATCGGGTTTGGGTTCATCAAACATCGGGCAGGCTTGCGATTGGGGTTAAGGTAAGTGGCACGGTCACTCAAGCCTACCCATTACCCAAAACTATAAACCAAGAGCAGACCATTTTTCACCGAACTTCCCGAATGAAAACAGTCATGGGAATACGTAATATCGTTTAGTATATACTTGATTATAGACTCCAGTCAATGTTTCATGAGAGGGGGTATGACGCTAGAGACGAGAGCAGAGTGATGAGCTGGGCAAGGGGTGGACTTTAGCTGCATCTTCCTCACCATGCCAACAGCTACACACTTTAAATGACGATTTTGATATAGCTAACAGACGGAAAGGCATGATACCTACCGTTGAATGAGATTTGAAAGCCCAGTCAGCCGAGATATAATGGTGAATGGATCTTCGGCCTGACTGCTAGCAATACTTGCGGTTGTTGCTGGCGTAGCAGACACGGTAGATGAGGTCGATACTGTTGGCAGCGACATCAAAACAGGGGTGGCAGTGGACGCCAGTGGCCGCTGGAGGGACTTGAGCAGAGAAGCTAGGGGATCCGGTGCCGGTTGGTCGGTAGCTGTCGATGCTGCTGGTCCCGCACTGCCCAGAGCTACGGGTTGGGCGAGGCGGTTAAAAGCACGTAAGCTGGACAGCAGACTGCTTGCGGAAGAGGCAGGCATGTTTGCAGGCCCTGTAACCATGACGGTGCTTGTAGGCGCCAGAGGTTGTGGGACCACGCAGGGTGCAGGACAGCCACGAACCACCTGACCAATGGGCGTGAGAGGCGGCAGGACGGGGGGCTGCTGTACCAACTGCGAAATCGGCGCGGGGAATTGGGGCAGGAAGTGCACTGGGTTCAAGCGCGGAAAGAGAGTGGAGGAGGAGACGGCGGCAGCTGCAGAGGTCAGCAGTTGGGCGTTGATGAGGGCTGCGTCGAATGTGGGCGCCCGATCTGACATCAAGTTGGCCAGACCGCGAAACGCCAAATCCGGTGGCGGCGTGAAGGCGGCAGGCGTGGTAGTCATTGATGCAGTGGCAGATCTAATATCAGTGTCACCTGCAGGTATCACTGTGGGGGCGGAGAACGGAGAGGGCGAAGGAGCCGGAAGAGAAGCCGGTCCGAGAGATCGTAAATCCTCATCGCCTTTACTGGTCCACTCAGGCTCCGCCGGCAGAGTGGTTTTTGCTGTTCGGCTGGTAGTAAACACGCGCAGATCAGAATCACCTGTGGGCTCCACAATCTCCGGTCGGTCAGAAATCGATGTGGCTGAGCCTGGTGGCGCCTTCGCTGTGACCTGAGATAAAAATACGGGAAATTAAAGGAAGCGAAAGGTCGTTGTGACACCTTCGAAGAATAATGCCCTGCTAAATTTCTGAGGAAATTATTGCGCGAACTTTGAGCAAATCCTTCGGAAAAAACTTTACAGGCTTGGAAGTTAAACAAGACAGAAGGAAACTGGAGTTCATATACCAGAAAACACACAGAGAACGCTAGGGGACCCACTGACGAACTGAAACCCGTCAAAGCTGTGTCGTGCAGCAGCACAAGATCGACGAAAGGCGCTTTTCTGGGCTTTAAGCTAGTACCTGTCCTGCTGTCAGCATGGTAAATACAGTAGGTGACCTAACTCATACAATGTGTGACCAAAATTTGAGTGAGTAATTTAGCGGGAGATTGGTTTTGTTATTTTGGTTTACTCAGTGGATTTGAGGCTCAGGAAGTATTTTTTTTTCTAAAGAACACTACATCTTCAATCGTACATATTGAAGAAAAACGGGCAGGATTTGGGCGAAATTAGAGGGTGCCGGACATCCAAGATATTTCCTATGCTAGTAAATAGCACAGAGCAAAGTCCATCGTTTTGTGTATTGTGCTATAAAAGGTTACGAATAAATCTCTTCTGGAACTGGAAAATGTGATCTAAGGTCACTGAAAATCAGATGCACGCAAGTGTAAGGAATCGCATTGTTTTACAGAAACAAGAAATGCATTTCGAGTTAAAAATTATTTTGTGCAAATTGCTTACGTTTTTAGCCATAAAACGTAACAATAAATTTGTTCACCACTATTTTTGTTTTAACTATGAGAAAATGAAGACCGTTAACCAAAATACGTACAAGATATTGTGGATCATCTATATTAAAGTGGAAGTATGCGAGAAAATGCTTTTTTGTGTAAAATAGTTGCCACTGATACGGAATTAAAAAACGCAATGGACAGGTTAGCAGTTTTTTGCAAAATCTTAGTATATTTACGGATATACCGTTATGTATGAAACACGGCTGTCTAATCTAAATCTCTTTCCCGTGCGCTATAGAAAGCTTCGGGGAGACATTCCGCACATTACGCGTTCAGAACTGCTGTCTTGTCCAAGGAGATTTCTTCGAGTTAGCAACAACAACGAACAGCCTCTGAAATAACGTGTGACTGGAGCTAGGCTAGACACTCGGAAGTACTTCTTCTCCAAAAGAGTGGTCGAAGCTTGGAATAATCTTCCTCTGGATATTGTTATTTCTGACTCCCTTAGAGGCTTGTAAGCGAAAGATGGATCGATATAACAGTGAGTGTTACAAAACGAACTGAAAGCTGCAAGGGCGATGCCAGAATAATAATCATTTAGAATACTACTTGATATATTTGAGTAACATTTCTTTACGCATTATTATTTTCATCCGAGGGCTCACGCTCTCTCCCATAATTTCCATGCGGAGGTCCCCGAGGTCTTCCCTGCTTAACTATCTGTACACTTTAGTGACACCGTGAGTGCTCGCATCGGCCGAGCCTGGTGGCAATAGTCTATGCGGTCTCTAAACGTTCTCCCTTGGTTCGAACTGCAACGGACCGAGGACGATCTTGACGGATATTTCTGTCTTTGAAAGCACTCGGCAATCAGCAAGGGAGTGTCTGGCTGCATCTTCCGCACTTCGATGATGATCCAGGTGATCTCCGCGATGAAAATTCCAAATTTTTACCTTGACTTAACCTTGGAAAAAGGTCAAGTCCGCATATATTCGTCAGTACAGTATCTAATTAATGCGCTTTTTAAACGTGCGCCTTATTATAGAACGTATTTAAATTGATCTTACTGATATTTACTGTCGACCTTTGTTGTGGACGTCCATTTTTCGCGGCAATAAGTTTTTATTTTGGGGTAGAATATACAAATATGACGCAAACGGCCAGCTACATTAGAAAGAATCTCCAAAAGCTCACTTATTTGGTAAATGCTTTTTAGAAGTATCTTATTTTGAAGGTTTTGATAAACACATAGAGTAAAATCCAACTTTATTGCCAATCGATTGAAAACAGTGAAAATTGTGAAATAAGCACCGGTATTCCAAGGACGATCTGAAACTACTTGTAATCCAAAACCAGAAATATCTGTAAAGATATTTGACAAAAGGATATTTCTCTTAATGTACACAAAATGGTAGGCTTACGCTATCACCTGACAATTCTATGTACATGTTTTTCGTCGCATTTACCTTGATTTTTCACGTGTTCAGAACTGGCCGCTTTTTTTAAAAAAATTGTATTTCGCAACAAAGTAATATTACTTTTCACATTTTCTTTTAGTTTTAAATTTGCCTAAGGTTGTTCATTGACAGTTCGACCGTCGATTTCGACGAAGTCCACCGTATGCTACACACCAGGTGGTGCAGGGACGGTGACTTGCGCGTGATAGTGGCCTTGCGCTGCAGCTACCGCACTCTCTCCTCCTCCACCACCAGAGCCCGGTGTCAAGACAGAGTCAAGAAGGCCGGAGATGGGAGAGGGCGCAGGTGGCTGGCACGGCCGGAGCCGCCCCTGGGCGTACCACCACACCTGAGTTGTTCATTATTAATTCAAAGATTTGGTGACGCGTTGATTTCGGTTTGCAAGTGATTATGGATCCGTGGTAAATTTCGGCATTTTGCATAGTTTGGGTTCTCTACTGTACATCTAGTGTGTGGTCTGTTCCGAATTAGGTAGAAAAACATTTCCGTAAAAGACAGGGGAGAATAGAAGGGCCAATTCTGGCTTGGTAGCTGTCATAAGTGCGCTGTACGCAATCTCAGGTTGTTCAAAGAACCTTTTATATCTTTAAACACGGTGTTTACGGTCATAAGAAATAATAGTAATTAGGGGAAGTGTATGGGGGATATCACTATGTTTGGTCTATATAAGTATTTACAGAAACAGCAAGGGATCCTTGCTTACGTGCAGAAAATGCAAATCGACTTACGTGGGTAGCCGGGTGGGACAAGAGGCGTAAGTCCGCATCCTCAGAACCCAAGGGCAGCGGTTCCTCCACCTTGGGTAGGGTCGGCTTCGTCTGCCTCCAGTCGTAGTCTCCCGTGTCTGTCAGGGCAGACTGTACCACGGGAGGTGGTGGTGGTGGAGGAGGAGCAGGCGGAGCATTGTCCAAAGTAGGTTCCTCTTTCACCTCATCATCCGACACGTCCATGTTGTCTTCAATCACAGGTGGCTGGGGAGAAGAATCCACAACCCCATTTCTATCCGATACATCCACTGTTCGACATGGCTTCACCTCCACTTGACGGCCATCAAAGTCACCGGATCCGGGAAGGCCGAAGACGGTATTGTGGGCCACCGCCTCCTGGGAGCTGGAGTAAAAATAGAGCACATGTGAGTTTAGTGTACGAGACAGAAAGGCGTCAGACTGGTAAACAGCGGCATTTTCATTGGGCTTAAACTTTATGGTTTTTAAGGTCAGCCTGCGTAGAGCACCCTTGCGGGGCACATTGGATAATTAGGCGTCGGAATACCGGAACTGCTTAGCCCGCCTTTGGCGTAGCGGAAACTTACTCAACAAAGAACATCAAAAGACAGGTTAAAATACAACCGAATCACAGATGAAACATTGGAAAGTAGGGGGGAATCGATTGTTATTGATGGGCGACTTGGTTTAACAAATTATGGAAGGCTTTCTAATAAAGGCATTTGGACCTAACATGATCCTAAATTTACTACTCCACCACTACCCGAAACGTCAGATAAATTAAGCCTCTCCAAGTGAACACTTCTTCTTCTTCTTCTTCTGACTGCAGCACAGAGTAAGAACGTTTTAAAGGTGAACGAGCGGACTAATTCGGACTAGGAGTTGAAACTGCACACTGGCTCCAGGCCTTTATACACAACATAGACCAATTGAAGCCCAGTAAAAGTCTCATGTAGTGTAATGTATCCCGCATCGTTTGAGGGCCTGACAATATGCGACCGAATATAGCTCACAGAAAAACAACCACTGTTTACTAGTAGGACGTTGATTTTATTAAACGGATTGGCAGTTCAGGTCTTCCAAACACGCGCGGTTCGATCGTGGCTAGATGATGATAGCAAACAATGCGGGAAAGATAAATTGTTTTCCCGACGTAAATTTGAACACAGCAAAGGCGAGAGACACGCGGAATTTAATGGCACTACAAAAGTTAGCGAACTCTTATTCCACTGCGTACGTTCATTGCATGTTAATTATGCAATCTGTTCAAGGGGAAAACGGCCTAGAGGGGTGAAAAACATGGAGCTTTGACTTGTCATGCTGGTGAACAGGAGGAAGGGGGAATAAAGGGAGAGTTTTCGAGGTGAGCAAGAAGTTGTCAAGCGGGATTACGACGGCATAGCACGAAACCGTTCCCAGTCATGTGGGGGGGGGGGGGGGGGGGGTAGTGAGGGGAACGGGAGAGGAAATGGGGTTATTTCCGTCATCGAACCTCCCCACGCAGTGCGAGGTGGATCCCGTGATCCGGCTGGTTGCACAGTTGGGTCTTCTCCCCTGTATTGCAGCGGCTTCTGCAAAGCACTGGAGACGCCTAATCATCACCCGAAGTACGACCTTAGATGCAGTCATCGGGATCACAGTATAGCCAGTGTCCATCAGATGCTTCGTAATTGAACTCTTCTATACCTTAGTAACTATTTCGGCATATTCTCAGCCGATCGTGTTGTCAATTGCCTTTGCCGCGGCCCAATTTTTTGCAGTAGCAAATAAATGTAAGCTCATGGCTACAGTTTAATGTGGCGCACATAGGCGAAATGTCTTCAATTAGTCCAACTGTCATAGCCGTACTAGGGTTTATGAAAAAGCAGTTAGAGGCGGAGTAATTCCGTTCAATCGTGGAGCGACAGTGCCGCTCGATCACCCTTGAGAGGGAGGTAGATGCTCACGCGATTTTATGGCACGGAAATTTCAGTTGAACTTTCCTGTCTACAATGGCTCCAGGCACTCGTTCCCAAGAAAAACGTTCTTCAGATCGATCGTATCTGAAGAACCGATTGGATTGGCGCAGATTCTAGGCACAAAACCAAAGTTCATTCTCTCCAAATGGGAACGAAACGAAATGCATGTATTGTCCTTTCGTGGTGAGTTTTCGGTGGATGGATCTCTGAATGGAACCCCCCATCAGCCGACGTATAAGAACGTATCAGAAAGGTCATGTGCCGCTTTTATGCTTGATCGTACGTTTGGCCTTGGCTACTGATTACGACTACAAAACAGGTCAACTACGCGTGAAACACAACCTGACATCTAAACCCACAAATACCAGGCTTCAACCAGCGGGGATCTCATAGGCAAGGTCATAAAGGCCCCCCTAGGTAACAGGTACTGTACACCGACTCTCAGTCCAAAAAAACTGGGCTAGTCCATCACAGGAAAATGGTTCAGGCCACAACTGCCAGCGCGTCGCGGTATTTACAGGGCGATTTTGATCGGTTCTAGTGAATTTGAGCTGGATCAAAATGACTGCCTCCTCTCACTCAAATAGACTAGTGGGTTGTCTGGGTCAAGCGGGTGCGGTGAGCGACATGACGCGTGTTACCCAGACAGATTCGCGGTCAGAGGCCGTCACACCTATAGGGGTACCACGTGACAACAGCCCCAACTTCACATATTATAATAATATATAATTAGTTATATAATGTATAGTAAAATAATATAATGGTGTCTTACCCGCCATAGAATTCACTCGAGAAGAAGCGACGGAAGGCATCCTCCCGTCCCTCGACGTCAGAGTGCAAAGATTGAATGATGGCGATCTCGCAATTAGCGTTTACAGAAAAGACGCCAGGGCCGAAATTATATTCAACTACGGGATTAACCATCCTGCGACCCACAAAAGGAGCTGAGTTTGAACTCTTTTTCACCGCGCCTTTCGGTACTGTAGCAGGGATTATCTACTTAAAAAGGAAACTAGCTTGCTTATACTAGTTATTCCGATCTAACGGATACCTGATAAGCTTCGTGAAAAACTCTCTCCGACGTCAACGACTATTACAACAGCGGAGTTCTCATAAGGGAGTGGCACACAGGAAATTCTGTTGCTTTCCCTACATACAAGGGAGTTCAGAAGCGATCGCCCACAAACCGGTATCCTCCTTATGCGTAAAATTATTTCAGGTAAAGGACCCTATATCAAAAGAACAGCAAACTAACGTCATTTACCATATCCCATGCGCTCACTGTCGTTGCGTCTTTATTGCTCACACGAGTCGACGACTTGGGACTTGCAGTACAAATTGGCTATCCACCGACGGGACTTGGTATCTCTTGTCTTTGCGCACGCCCTTAACTGTGACAACCGTTTCAATGGAACAATATCGAATTGGTCGTCATGACGAACACTAAGCAGGCACAGGAGTTCCTCGAGGTTTGGTACTCAAATGCGGACAGCATCGACCGCCATGTTGACCTAGATGTCCACTATGAGGGTCTCCGCTCATGGTGCACCGACTGGCATGCCCGGAAACGCCACTGAAACGCCACTTCCTCCTCCTCCACGACACGGCGAGCCACAACTGAGAATCAGCACACCTCTACTCACCACCGAAAACCATCAAAACACGACGCAACTCGTCCCACTCGCAAGGTTGTCAGTCTATCTCTCTGTATGACATTCCCACCTCGCACTTTTCATTTCGTCCGACGACGGGTTAGTGTAACCGGCTTAAAAATTTACCAGCACAACTCTTTCCCGACAATGTCTCTTCTTTCATTATATCACCTCGGAATGCATAACACCTGTGTTATATATATATATATATATCACTATATTTGAGGGAGATGAAGTGAGTCACCTTTGAATTCCCTATTTGTACATATATATATATATATATATATATATATATATATATATGATAAGGTGGAACCGACAAAGACAAGGGAGACTGGTTTCCCTTGTCTTTGTCGTTTCTACCTAATCAACATATGCTACACGTCACTGCGACCGCCTGCGAGGGCTCTAAAGTGAGCTCCAGGGCACAAGAGAACATACATGTTCCTTAAGCAGATCAGTGAGCCGCACATTATCAGATATATACATATATATAAAACCTACCGCTTCAAGGCTCCCACTGGCTGTGATTTTCTCTCACGCATCTTTTCAAACATAGGCCTGTAGTCAGCGTCCCCGTTTGAGTCAACCACAATCAATTCCCGGAAGGGAAATGTTGCAACGGCAGTTAAATCGAAGGGTTGGCGGGCGTCGCCGTCGCCGTTGTCGTCTTCGGAGTCTCCACTCTTCTGTCTAATCTTCCGCCTCTGTTGTGTTAAACCAAATGGGACGGATTTGGGTTCAGCCTTAAGTCTTAGTAATTGTTCCTTCTCTTCTTCTTCGTCCTCTCCGTCGGTGTCAATGAATTCGGTGCGACTGATTGCTAGTGCACTATTGTCTCCCTCATCGTTGTAGGTAGCACCAGCATCATAATCGTCGTCGTCGTCGTCGTCATCGCCACCAGTGTCGAATACGGGTGGAGAGGCGACAGTAGCGGAGGTAGTGTCCGGCTGGATGCACTCCGAGAAGTTCGAGCTATTGAGTTTGGCGGAGTCATTGGCTACAGCATCCGACGGCCGGGTGGTTCCCCCTAGGGCATCCATAGTGCTCTGAACTCGTTGGCCATATGTCCTGTACGCCTGCGGTGGGAAAAGATAGAGCGAGTGTCTGTATTGGCAGAAGCAGCAGTATGAAGGTTATTATTACCCGTATCATTTCTAATCGAAGTGCCACTAGTAATGGAAGTGCTGGTAGTGGTGTTGGCGGCGGTGGCAGCAGTATTCGTAGCACTCTAGTAGTGATATTACTAAGGGTCTCCCTCCTGGCCCGTAAAGGCTGTTTTCTTTCAAGCAACACGGTTTAGGTCAAAAATCCCCCCGGACGAAAAATACGAAAGGGCGATTAAATCAATAACGCGCGGGTCTTTCGCTCACCCACACAAAATAGGTTTCAGGACAGTCAGAAAGTTAAAAAAACCGGTACGTGAAGCCTGATGTAAGTAACTTTTCTAGACAAGAGATAAGCAACGAATATAAATATACAACAGCGATTTTGACAGAAAAGCTATTTTAGCTTGAGACAAGGAGGTTAGCCTAGTTTCTAAATGCAAGATAAGGGCCTTATGCGATTAATGCGAAAATAAGCCAAAATGTGAAGTAAAATCGGCGCCTAACATGATTTTATGCTTACATTAGCCACAATGGCAGCCTCCTTCTGCTGGATGGAGTAGAAGAGTTCCGCCTTGCCAAGGATATCAAACACTTCTTCCTGGGCTGCCAGTTTCTTCTCCAAGCCCTTCAGAAGTGACGCAAGTCTATCCGAGCATGTGGAGATCTGAAAATAGTTACGCTCTACTTTACTATTTAGAAATGTTAAGTAGCCATGTTTGTTTTAACATTGATGGTAGGCGATTGTTGGGAAAGAGTAAAAGCAAACCTGGCAAGATAGAGAACGTCCCTCCTCCTTGCTCTTGACGCGGCCCAGCACAACGTCAATTGGGAATTTAAGGCAGGCAGGGGTAAGGTCAGACTCTGTAACAGAAGGACTGACTTCCTCAATATTTTTTTAGCTTCCGCAACTGCTCCAGGAATTTCTCAGGCTATAGGAGACGGGAAGACGGGAGACGCGGTTTAGAAGTTCCGTATACAATAAGCAGAGGATATTAGCAATACTCCCTCCCTTCGACAAAAATGACAAGAATGTGAAAGTTAGTGACAGTGGAGATGAAATCATCGTGGGAGCAGGCAAGAGTTTTCTTCTGACTCCAGCTGTCTACCAGAAGGGTTCGCATGATTTAAAAAGAAAATAGCGAGAGGGGTAGGAAATCATAAATTTCAGCTGAAGATTAAAGTACTAATGCACATTTACCAACTAAGAAAAATATTTATTGTAGATACACATCGATGTGGCCTTCAGCCGGAGTCGGTCTTTACATCCCAGTGCAGGTGGGGAGAGTTCATGAAGAATACGCGTAGGTTCACTGTGAGGAAAGCGCTCGTGATCACTGTCTTCAGAGGCCGTCTTACTAGTTCGCCTGTTGCATTCTCTAAGACAACCAGTCTTATGCTCAATATCCATACTCGACCTGCGAGCATCACTCACACCCTACCCTAAAGCACCCTCTTTCGAATTCCAATGACCCTTAAATACCCACCTTGCCATGTGGGGGGGACGTGAGAACGATGAGGATTAACCATAAAACATTTATAAACCCTGTACACACATATTTTAATTCTCTGTGTAACTGTACAGGCCCGATGATGAAGTACTGAAAACAAATGTTTGCCAAATTGACTTTTCAAATATTTAGTGGCCCAATTATTAGTAATTGAGGCGGGAGGGACAAGGACTATAGCTAGGCGCAGTTCAATTCATTGGACATTACCGGTTGATGTAGCGAATGCTCCGCGCAGTCAATCAAGGTCACGGTCAGGGTCCATTAGGAAGAAGAGTGTTTCAACTGTTCCCAGAGGCCAAGGCATAAGCCCTGAAAGTTCATGGAGATAATTGAGAATATGTTGAGGGCGAGATCCCCGATCCTGCATGGTGCTGCATGGCGATGGCTGTGGGCAGCATTCGTCGCGCAATAATGGCGCTTTGGCTTATGATACCTATGGACATGCCAGATTGTCTCGCAACTGAACCAAAAAACGAGTCGTGTCCTCTCGCGATTCCTGCCATTTACACGAAGCTGTTGGCACTCCCAGCGGCCTAGTACATGTATTGGGACCATGTCATGTGTGGCACGCGTAGACGGACTAGCAGACATCGCCAGTCACGGTGGCCGAGTCCATCTCCAGTCATCTTCATAGTGTGTTGTACTCGAAGCAAGATGGAGGGAGGGAAGGGAGAGTGTGGTAAATGCCACACAAGCCTGCCTCACTACAAACTCACGCGGTACTGCGCTCTCTTTACGGAAAACGCGGTGGGCGCTGTCGCTTTGGACGGTCAGACCACCAATTAATTCCTCTAGTCAGTATAATTAAACAGATAGGAGCTTTGCAAACAGATGAATGGCAGTTTTAAATGGTTGGAAAAGGGTGCAATATAAGTACAGAACAGCTTCACTTTCCTGAAAAAAACCTATTCCAACGTTCGCTGATGGCGCACAACAGCAGTCAACCGCGTACAAAACAGCGATCCTGTTTAACACTAAAGGTTCCCAATCGCCTACCTAACTGAATGTGCGCCCGTGGTTTAGGTGGAAGAACGCCGGACTAAAATTCTGAACGATCATGTGATCTGGGTTAAAATCTCACGTAGGATGATAGCAAACATGAAACGCACACGAGAGGCATGCCGTTCTGCCTCAAAAATACAGTCACTCACCACAAAGTCCTTAATACTGACCGCATCCTCCTGCTCCGTGGAGTTCTCCTTCAGCACGCCCGTCTTCTGGTCCAAGTTAACTATAATCCAGATGAGATGGAGGAAGAACAAGAAAGCAAAATAATGAATACGGTGGGAGGGTAAGAAAAAAAGAAAGAAAGAGAGAGAGCGCGAGAGAGATAGAGAGGGGCGCTGGTAACATACGTATGCTGCGTAGGAGTTGATGCATCAACTTGGGTTCATAGACCTTTTGATCCGCCCACATGGTAACCAGTTTCTTCACTTTTTTGATCAGGAGTCCAGGCCTACACGAAAGCGATGTTAGATGAGGGACAGGGGTGGGGGGAAGTAACTTACCTCAAGTAACGAATCGCCTCGAGCAGCGGTTCCTGAAAATGGGCCTTGACCTCTGGTGCGCCGTAGCTGGCGCACTTGAGAATGATCTCATTAACGACGTACAGTAGGGCCAGCTGCGCCGCCGGTTCTGCAGCTGTTCGGAGGTGGAAGAATTCATGTAATAGTATTGTACAATAAAAATACAGAAAGAGTAAGTGCTTCTGATGACGGAGGAGGAGAACGATGGCTGACAGAAACTAATTACAATCTCTCCGATGGGCAGCTTCACTGTGCTTCTTAGCCGGGGCAACAATCAGATCGCTACTGATATGTCACGGCGAAGGTCAGTCCTTAAATGACTAGAAATGGGAAGGTATGGATGGTGAAGGGGACTTGGTCAATCTCTCTTGGCTCGACTAGGAGCATCCGTGGGCAACAATAAGTGAAAAAAGAACACTCGGCGAAGGCTAACAGCACTCCTGGTACTGACAAAGGGCCGATGCCTAGAATGCCAAGTCAGATGTCCCAGCGTCCAGCGACGACACTAGCATTGCGACCGAAAACCAGAGTTGCCAACAAAGTCAATAAGGCCTGATAGGCGCACAATGAAGCCAAATTTGTATCAGGTCCCTGAATGTACTTGAATACGAATGCTCTCAAAGCGTAAATAAAGACGAAAGAGAGACAGGCGTTATACTGTTTTGTTAGCCCGTAAGATGCAACTTTGGACGCAAAACCTCCGGTCTTTTTGACTATGTCAGGAGACTGAGAAGGAGAGAGGTAGTGCGGTAGAGGTAGCGCGAGTCTATTATCACTATAAAATAATTCACACGCAAGTAACGACCTCTGGGTCAGTCCTGTCATGGAGCACACGGTGGACCTTCTCGGAATGGATGGTCGAACATTCGTGAATAAATGTTCGATTTACCCTTTGAACGAGTGGCGAATAAGAACGTCACGATGAATTTCGATTTTATCGTGCTGACGCACTAGTCTGTGTTGACGTGCAGACCATGGATGTCGTGCTTATGCGCGTCGACCGGTGGCAAGTGTTGATCAGTGACACGACTGGATAAAGAGGAAAAAACAGCGGCTCTCCTAATCTCCCCTGTACGTTGTTAATATACCCACTAGCAACCGATACAACAACGAGCCCGTGATTCAATGGTTAGGGTATTTAACTTCTAACCTACAGGCCGCGGTTTTGAATCTCGGGTGGTGCACAACCTGACTTATGAGCCAGAAATGGCTGTTCTACGCTCCCTCGTCTTTATTGACGTTTCTGACTATAGAACTAGGTAATTGCCAGCCGCTGACGGGGTTCGAGAGGGTGCTCCAGGGCAGACGGGGACGATTGAATTCCGTAACCGATCGGTAAACGTTCATAAAGGCATGCGGTCAGTATTGCCGATCTAAACCGCAAGATGACGAGCTCGTGGCGCAGTGGGTCAGAGCGTTGGACTTGTAATCATCAGATCGCGGGTGCGAGCGCCGGGTGATGCACCACCTGCGGTTGGATATGACTGGCTGATAACGGCTAATGAGCCATAAATGGCCATTCAACTTTCCATCGATTTAGTAGATAATGTGCTTCTGACGGTGGTAAAATAGTCCGGACGACCTGTGGCGGATTCGAGTGCGGTGGCTGACAAGGGCAATGAGCCCGTTTAAGCGATTGATCACTACTTCACAAGAGGAGGGGGCTCTTGAGAGTGCAATAGGGGCCAAAAGCAGGAATTAAGCCTGAATCTCCGTCTTGAGAGAGCCGAGCTACGCAGTCTTTCAAGCAAGAACTTTTAACGCATCGTTATAGATTTACACGCTTCGTATTTATTATCGTCAGGAACGTGTACTTGCAAGGAATTCGATGATGCGCAACGGGAATCAACTCAGTAGGATCAATTGCAATCTTCATTCCATCTTCCGTACGCCAGTCGACTGTCCAAATCTGTCAGCCAGCTGTTCCTGAGATTGGATGCAGCGGCTAGCGCGGCTCAAGGCACTACGTGTGTACCTTCACACCCCCACCACGTGTGCATCAAAAGTTTCGCACGGATTCTGTGTGGCCCGATTAACGTGTACTATAACCCTACCTGGCTCCGTTTAGGTCCAGGGAATCTTCAGTGTGGCCCGTTTGAGGGCCACAACAATGACCGCATAAAGTGCGAGAATTACTGTGGTAGTGCTTCACTAGACATTCCAATCGAGTTTCTGTAACAATGCTTTAGAGATGCCCGTGCTCTGACAGGTTTGAAGGCATAAAACCAGATTAGACAGGAGACGCTTTGATCAGACCGTTACTTCTCGACTTATTCTGCAGTTCAGGTCACCTTACCCGCAGAGGACGGTTGAATTTCATCCAAGGTGCCACGATTCGCGGAGGAACTGGGGTGAATATATCAATGAGGAAATAGGCACCCTGCTTTATCCTAGTCCAGGACTTGGCGGAGCCTTGATAAACTCATCGTGGGGTACAATAAAACGGTGTCCTCTCATCGATCGCAGAGCATTTACTGAGTTCGTACCTATCAGATTAGCAAATCTCCACATGTTCAGTGGCTCGGCTTTTTCCAAAGATAGCACGGATCGGTTCTCGACCAGGGACCGTGAGAAAGACATAGCCATTCGGACTACTTCCACATGAGAACAGGTCTCTTCTCCAGTGAGACAGTGTGCACTCGCTATGACACCATCTACAGGATATATCTGGTCACGCCATTACGATAGGTGAAGTGCTTTTGGTGCGTTTTCTGTCATTATAGCTCTGAGTTCAGTGCTGTCTACTAGAATCCGAAGGCACTGTCTAACTGGAGATGACCCCGGTCAACTCTAAGCAGACTGAGACACAACACATGAACCTAAGGCATTCAGTCTTAAACGTGGCAAATGGTTGGTCGAGCTCACTCGTACCAATTCTTTATATCCTCGAGCATAAACAACCATCCGCCACATCAGCCGTTCTGTCAAGGACACCGTGGAGACATAAAGAACTTAAGATAATACGAGTCATTATGGGCTGCTGGATACACAGGAAATATGGCATAAGCGTAACCAAAAAAGTCTAAATTTTCAACGGTAGTGAGTAATACGGCGAAAAAAAACGTTTGAGAGTAGCTCGGGGCGCAACGAACGAGACCAGTATTACTGTTTACACCGACTCGATCTGCTGTTTCACGCCCGCAACTGGCGGATTTCTATAGTGGCCAGGTGAAGTATAACCACAGGTCAGCCTTACATAACATTCCAGACAGTTGTAAATTAAGGAGATGGTCATCATGCAAACATAACTACTTTCGGGCATTGACATGAAGCTTCTACAGAAAATAGTCAGGAGACAGTTGAGTCTGCCGCCAAAGCTGACGGTAAAACACCTGTCGCGAATAAATTTATCATGAATAAACTGTTGAAAAAGGAAAAAAACATCAAATTCAGGGCTTCTTCATAAAAATCTGATCATGATAAGACAGAGGAACACAGACATGGAGTGTTATGTCAACAAGTTAAAGCTAGAAGTCGAAAACCGACAACGGCATGCCAACTTTTTTAAGTATAACTGATATGCGCATATTCAAACGATAACACCACTAGATAGCATTGCCAGTGGTCGGTGATAAACTAATGTTTTATCGGTCTCACTAGTAAATTTGGCAAGTCCGTGAAAAGATATTGTCCCAAAGCACGGAGGCTTTATTCCTATAAGAGTATAAACTTTTCGACCCAAGTCGGCTTGACTTCCTTGAAAGGTAGTCCCGTCGCTCTAACCTTCAGACCACAATGGATAAGCGCTACAATGAAGCTTGGCCAGTAGGATTTTCATCGTTGTTCAACTTGACCTCGGTAAGGCTTCGGATACAGTTGATTATTGATAACTCAGGAAACGTCAGTTTTACCATTAAACGATTAACCTAACCGGATATGAAGTTTTAGCTCCAGTATGCTATTCCACTGTTACAAAAGCTAGTTTTTCAGTCGACAGTAAGGTTATTCAAGGAGCTGAGCTAGGCTACTGTTCCTCCTATCTATGTGAGAGGACCCGCTAGAGGTAAATTTGAATAATGTGTCATTTTCGCGAGGTACACAAATTTCAGGGTCAAAAGAAAACATGTTTCTTATCAAGAAGACCTTGCATTTGACAGTAAATAAATTAGATGGGAGCTGGCGACAAAGTCATAAAAGTCTCAGTCTCTTGTGAGTAGGAAACTTTAAACTGTGTGAAAGCACGGTCTCGGTAAACGAGATAATCTCGTGTGGGCTAAGTAGTAGTTGAAAATCACCAGTACCGTCAAATTGGTACAGGCGAAAGGACGGTTGCTGGCTGCTGCAAAGGTAGCCAAGATGACTTGATGTAAAACTCACAGAAAGAAGACAAAAACACATTTTTTCACTAACCAGATTTGAATGCGGCAAGCCAAAGTTTCGACATGGTGTCTGCCTGTTCCGGCATCGTAAGTAAAAATGATGCAGATTGTTTTATACATTTTGTGCTTAGTGTAAGATTTGCAAAGCTGGCTGATATGCAGTGTTGACTCCAAGAATTTTGATCCATTTGGATTAATTACAGATAGGCCCTCCACCAACTTGCGCCTCAGTCGAAGCTGGAGTTCAAGATTTGAGCATTTGGAATGTATATTTGGTTAGTGCCGGGAAGGCACTGCCGAAACAAAAATTCGGCCACAAGCTAATGCATCTCACTCTCGACCAAACTCTGGATCAAAAGGTTAACATACCAACGAGATTTAGAGAGAACAAGAGAGCAAATTGTCTGGACCTGGTCTTTACGAAGGACTTCTCTAGCATTGCACCCCTCGGTAAGAGTGACCATATGGTCACTATACTATATAGTATGCTGATGTGGGATTACTCACTTTACTCTCAGCGCCAGAATGGAACGGAATGCAAGCGAAATATATGGAAGGCTGATTTTAACGCGACGAGGAAAGAACTCATGTCTATGAGATGGGATTTTTGCTTAAAGGGAATCTGGAGGATGACTGGCGAACACTTAAGACAGTCTCACTCGATCTGATTGAACGCTTTTGTTCAGTGAAGGTGCGAAAAAAGAATAGTCGCCCCGCCTGGTTAACAAGAGAACTTTACAGGCAGCTAAAGAAGAAGAAAAAATGGAAGGTATTCAGGCAAACAGGGTCAGCAGAGCATCTCAAAGACTTTCGTCATCAAAGAAACGCTGTTGAAAGAATGATTCGTCAGGCATGGAAGAACTATGAATCAAGAATTATTCAACAGACTGAATATAAACCAAAAAGGTTTATTCCATTATATCAATAGCCGACTAAAAAACAAGGACCCAGTAGCAGTACTCATGGATGGGAATGGTGTTGAAGTCGTTGAAAATTGCGACAAAGCCGAGCACTAAGGTCAGTTTTTGCCTCAGTTTTCACTAGAGAACCGAAACTTCAGCTTGACCACGTCAACAGTGCTGTTATAGATGCCCATCCAGTGCTTGAATATATAATCTTCCAGGAACCTCTCGTGGAACGAGAACTGCGAAATCTGAAAGAAGCGAAGTCATCTGGTCCGGACGATATACCAGCCAAGTTATTGAAAGAACTGGCCAGCGAACTGTCCAAACCACTACCGCATATATTTAAATCGTCATTTGAATCAGGGAAACTGCCATCCGAATGGAAGGCAGCAAATATATGCCCCATATACAAGAGTGGTGCTGGATCTTATATCAACAATTATCGGCCTGTCAACCTTACGTCCATTTGCTGTAAAGTAATGGAATCAATAATCAAGAAGGCAACCACGAAGTTCCTTGAGGAAAACGAATTACTCCCAGATCTCCAGCATGGCTTCAGACAGAATCGCTCCTGTCTTTCTAGTTTATTATTCTCCACAGAGCAGTGGACTCGTGCCCTGGACGAAAATGGTAGGGTAAACGTCATCTATACTGATTTCAAGAAGGCGTTTGACAGTGTCCCACACAAACGTCTCATCTTTAAATTATCTGAAATCGGCATAAGAGGAATGCTGCTGACATGGATATCAGACTTTCTCACAGATAGATTGCAAACTGTGTACGTCGATACCTCGAAGTCAACACCTACTCCGGTTCTAAGTGGTGTGCTTCAAGGCTCGGTATTAGGGCCAGTACTCTTCTTAGTGTACATCAACGACTGTGTCGACGACCTGGATTGCAGCGCCATCATGTTTGCAGATGATGTTAAATTGTGGAGGGTCATCAGATCTGATTTCGATAGGCACGCACTTCAAGAGGATCTCAACCGTCTTAGCAGCTGGTCTGCTTGTCGGCTCTTAACTTTTAACGTTGGGAAGTGTGTGATTCCAAGACTGCGTACCATAAGGACTAGTGAGGAGGATGATTCCTACCAATACATTCTCAATGGGCAGCCCCTTTCAATTGTTGAGGAATAGAAGGACCTCGGTGTTCTAATAAACTCCTCACTTAAACCATCTTCACAGTGTTTAAAGGCAGCTTAACGTGCTATACAGGTCTTATTTGCGCTCAGACGTGGATTTTTGCAGATTGATAAGGAACTCTTCCGAAAAACCTATGGGGTATTTGTTCGATCTCACTTGGAATATGCCGTCCAGGCCTGGCGTCCGTGGTTTAAGAAGGATTATCTACAGCTGGAACGAGTGCAGGCGAGGGATACGAAGATGGTCAAGAATCTTAGTCATCTGCCTTACGAAGTCAGACTGGTTGAACTAGATTTGTTTTCTCTCAAGAACAGGCAACTACGCGGTGACCTCATCCAAAACTACCGGATTGTCAGAGGCCGCAATTGTGCCCTAGAATTTGCAGACTTCTTCGAATTGGCTGGGACGGAACATCTGCGGGGTCATCCCTTTAAACTGCAGAGGAAATTTGTCCACACGGAAGTCCGTCGGAATGCTCTTTCGCAGAGGGTCGTTGGAGCATGGAACGGACTCCCTGACGAGGTGGTCCTATCAGAAACTGTTGACGCATTTAAATTCAAACTAGATACTCATTTTCTGAGAAACTATTAAATAGGTTTATTGAGTTGGCACTGCTTGGCGCCGTCAAATCCTTAGAACACAGGAAAAACCTAAAACAAACTCCTCTTTTCAATAAACACTTAAGCTTTTGTCTGTTTGTTTGCTTAAATAGCAGTGTCAAAATGACAAGTTTGTTTTTAGTAAAAAAACCTGTTTTCCAAGGTTAAGAAATATCAAAAATGAAGTAAAAACAGCTATACAGAAAGATGATGAATGTTGGTACTATTTGACATTTTTGCTTTTGAATAGGGAGCTCAAGGGCGAAAGCCTACTTTCCTCAGTAAAGTGACTTAAAAAGTCAAAAAGGTAAATTTGGTACTAGGTTAGTTGCATTCAATTTATCTGTGGTATTTACCGTGTAGGAAGTAAGCGGAATTAGGAGTTTCATGTTGGTGAACGTTGCCTCTATTAGGAGCTTAATTAATTTCTTGAAAGCATTCAATGCAAATATTTGACCGACTCTGCGCTTCCACACCGTGAAGGTCAGCCACCTTAACGGTTACTTGCTCCATGAAATCATTCCTGGCCATTTTTCAAACAATCTCATCATGACAGTTACCAAAATGAGCATTTCGGTGAATGGCCTCTATATGTGTCAAAAGAAGAACTTACACCTATCACCGAGGATGGCCGATAACACACTGCCTTTGAAGGACAACTTTCTCGTGGAACCAACCAAACAGAAGTTAAGGCATAGTGGTGGTCCAAGCATGGCCGTCAGAATGTTTATGCGAACCCCTCGCTCCTTCCATCGATGGTGGACAGATTTTTATCTCTAAACAATGTAGAATAGCTGCACCTCCTTAAATACCGTTTGTTGTGCCATGTTGGTATCGGTGCTAAATTTGGCAATGAAGTCACCATAAGCCTCATTCGCGCACAGAATAAAAGAGAGAACTGGCAACTCTTCTTGATTTTCGGTGGTCTCCACCTTGTTTTCAGCCATAATAGCCACCATGCGTTGTATTGAAGTCCCAAATGTGAGAACTTCTTCAGTTAAGTAATCAAATGTTTTCCTAGATTTATATTATGGAAAGATTTGTAGGGTAGCAATTTCATTTTGAACTTGCAAGAAGCAGTCATTTTATGTGCAAGGTTATTTGTGCATGGGTAGGCTAAAGTGTTTAAGTCTAAATTTCATAAAATTGAATAACTGATATGGCTTTGGCCTGTGCTGTTAAAATGTGTGAGTTATATGTAAAGGAGGGATTAATTCAGTATAATTCAGTATATATAAGGGAGATAGGCAGAGCCTTTCAAAACCCTATTTACAGATAGACAGTAGCAAAACAAGCAAATGTTACATGGCGATAGTCGTTTTAGTATATCGATCATTGCTGTCGACTAAATATATGTTCATCAAGTAGAAATGCATCAAGTCTTCTTTTTAACATTTCTACGCTTTCAGCCTGAACAACTGATGGTAGTTTGTTCCATTCGTCAATCACCCGTTGGAAAAGAAGTTGGCCTGCACTTCAAGTTTGGCGTTATTTCTTTTCAGTTTGTATTGGTGACCTCGGAGATTTGTCATGTTTGCCAATTCAAAAAAGTTGGCCATTTGAAGAGCACAATCAACTCCTCTGACAAGTTTGAAGACTGAGATCAT
>WEDG01010199.1:0-47524 GCA_017591395.1 Schistocephalus solidus | reverse complement strand
ATCATCATCATCATCATCATCATCATCATCATCATCATCATCATCATCATCAGGTGAATGACGCACCTGCTAAAATGGGGGAGATCGTATACTTTTGCATGACTAGAACGGATTTTCAGTAGGTATCTCCGATTTTCTTCGGGAAGCATTTCACGACTCAATCGATTGCTTGTGGTCGTTAACTCGGACCCGGGTCCGGCCCAAACGAAGAACAAAATTAAGAGCGGAAGCTTATTTTAAATACTTTCATTCTGGTCATATGAAAGGATACGCCAGTGATAGCCTTCAGCTCACCAACCCACCCGACAGAACATAATAGTGCGACGGTTCAACTCTACGGTGAGGAGGTCCAGTGCCATGAAGGAGAACCGGCACCTTACGCGAAAATCCAATTCTAATAACCGAAGCCAACACGACGTCAATTTGACGGTCTCTTCTGAAATCCCTCATGTTTTACTCTACCATTAACGCTATCCTATGCAGGTTTCAGGTAAATAAAAACATCTTCCTAACACCTCGAAAGTGTAAACCAGACAGTTATAAAAAGTAACTGTTTGCATAATAATAGTACAAAGACTAAGCCAATGATTCAGCGAAACTTGGCCTCACTGTGCACATTACAGCTAATTGAACCGTTTCTTTTCTACTCTCTTAAAATAATGCAGCATTAGCTCCATTTTTACGCTATAAACTTAAATATTAGCTGACAACCAAGATATAGTGTAATAGAGAGAAGTCCCAGTACGCGCGAACATGACAAGAATGAATCAATGCAACTTGATACTTGCGTGGGAGCATACATATCTATATATATGTTAAAGTGGAACCGACAAAAACAAGGGAGACCGGAATGGCCATTTCTGGCTTATTAGCCGTCATCAGCCAGTCATACCCAATCCCAAGTGTGGCACACCTGGGATTCGAACCCGCGACCTTTGGTAATTGAGTCGAACGCTCGAATCCCAGGTGTGCCACACTTGGGATTGGGTATGACTGGCTGATGACGGCTAATAAGCCAGAAATGGCCATTCCGGTCTCCCTTGTTTTTGTCGGTTCCACTTTAACATCATATGCTACAGGTCGCTATGCGACCGCCTGTGAGGGCTCTAGTCTGAGCTCCAGGGCACAACGGAACAGACATGTTCCTTAAGCACATCGGTGAGCAACATACTATCATATATATATATATATATATATATATATATATATATATATATATATATATATATATATATATATATATATATATATATATATATATATATATATATATATATATATATAAAATGGAGCCAGAAATAAATCATTAGGATTGTAGATCAGTTAGGGCTGTCGCACGGTCCTATTAAGAATGAGTCATCAGACCTGGCAGTCAATCCTGAAGCCAAAGTCATTCTGTCGCTCAAGAACCTTTCGAACTCTGGCTTTTACGGCTTTATGGCTTTTTGGCTTTTAAGTCAAAACCTTTAGTGGAAAAAGATCACATTGGATCGCCCTCACCCTACACTTGCGCCCTTAGATGGTGCGGTTGACGAGAGGCATTTATTCAATGGGAAGCGAGTTCGAATGCAGTGCCTAACACGTTGTTATATGCTTTTCACTCACTCTCTGATTAAAGCCTGAAACCCCAACGGGGCTAAACCATAAGCACTACCACCACCAACACCGCCCGTGCCAGCAGCGTTATTAGTGTCATCGTCGTTTTTATTGTTACTGCTGTCCTCCGCTTCACCGTCCCCACTGCCTCAACTACTGTTGCTACTGGAAAGAAGACACGGTTAAGATGGAACATTGTGTGACAGCCGATGCACGTGACTTTTTTCTCCTCTGGTCTGCGCGCACGCCAGCAGCCCTAACTACCTCGTCCGACCAGACCCCATCTGTCGGGCTGATTAATTAACGTGCCCGGAAGAGGAAACAGAAGTGGGGGTGCAATATTTTTTCCGAAAGTACCTCCCCTCTGCACATACGCACCCACACACACAGAATTGCGAGCGCTGTCAAAAGGGCCATAGAGTAGGATAGTTTAAACATGCAGCAAGACAGTCTCCTCTCCGAATACCACCTGTTTTATGCGACTGCCACGTCTGCTGCTGCCGCTAATTTTATTGCGGCCCCATACATTTTCATACTCCAACCATGGGACACATTTTCACCGCCCGCTTACAAAGCTGTGAAAACTCCAACTTCCTGTTATGGCCTTTGACTAGCAAGTCGGGGCGTCCTGTGTAGATTGTGGATTCTAGGTAGCGGTCGAGCTACCCCGGTACGGGAACCACTGAGTGCTTCATACTGCGTACTCTTCCCTCCCTCTACACCCCTCCCCCCTTTCATTGTTCACAGTATCGGCTCAGCAAAGGATTTCTCGATGAGTAACGGCGGTCTGAGTCATGGGAGCTGCGGATATCACGCGTGGGGGGAGTGAGGGAGGGAGGCAGGGAGAGGAACCGCAGGATAGCCAACTGGTAATGTGCATGTATCTGCGTATACGTATGTGCTCGTGAGTAAATTTCAAATGAATTCTGCGCTAACGAATGGTGCAACTATGCCGTAGGTGGCTCCGAATTTGCCTGGGCAAGTCCGAGAAAGTACGGGAAAATATGTCCCCGGAAGCTTCATTTGGGGGCAAAGCATCTTGATCTAATCTCGACTGACTCAACCACATGCGTTTTGCGTGTACAGTCGTGCCACCGCGGTCACATGCGTCAGAACCCATCAAATTAGGCGATCTGATGCATGACAGGACCCTAGTCATGTTAGATGCATCAGTGATATGCCAAAATGGGGGGAAGAGGACGGGTAGCATGCCACCCCCACAAGCATGACTCCCTTAGCGACTGCGAAGTGTAAATGCTAACAGGTGAAATGTGTGTGTGATGTTCAGGTAAAGTCAAGTGAAGAGCCAAATATGTTTGTGGTGTCGATGAGGATAATCTACAAACATTTCGAAGGAATATTAACTTAGACGGGGATAGATATATACAGAGAGAGCGAGAGCGAGAGAGAGAAACAAACAAAGAAAGAAAAATCTGTGTTGAGTTTTAGTTTCCAAAATATGCAAAATGGATTAAACTTATCTGTTTAATGAAAAAGTGCATCCAATGAGAAGCAAGCAGGGAGCCTCCAGGGTACCTCCTCGGCTGAAGTTGACAATCAAACCTATCCGTTCCAGGCGACAAACAGAGAGTCGTTGACCTCGTTCGGTAAGGCCTGCATATGTGAGCTCAAATGCGTAATCTGCTTGCACAATATACGTAGGACAATCAAGTGTTATCTCGATTAGCAATTGTCAACAGTGAGGGAAGTTTAACGAGTGGAAAATCGGGTCATAAACTTTCCGTGGCATGGCACGCTCATCTGGCCAAGATATTTCCTGTTTTATTTTTAAACAATAACCGCTCATCGGCAGTTTCGAATGACTACAGATTCTGAATGACCTAAGAACCCATCCTGATAGTGTTAGGGTCAGCTCTTACGAAAATAGTTTTAGTGGATTCACAGAAACACTGATCGATTCGGGTTAAAGGAAAGGGTTAGTCTAAAGGAACCGAACCTGTTCCTCGTCTCTTTCTGCCTGCAATTTGACGGTGCATGCGAAGAGACCCTAGCTGTTCTCCAAAGTCCTCTGTGGCGGTTTCGTTGGCTTACATAGTAGGCAGAGCCTAATAGATCCCCTGGAGGTGTTATCACTAGACATCCGTCTGTCACACTCAGTGCGCTAGAGCGGGCACTTCTGACGCGATGGTGGGAGTGCAGACTCGATGTTTGGCGCAACCTAAAACGTAAGTATTACAAGATTTTCTTGCAGGCGAGACTGTATTTACCACTGGTTTATTGCCTCCGGGGGAGATGGGACGTCGGTTAAATGTGATTAGTGGGGCTGGAAGGAGGCACCGTATAGAAGTTCAAACCCTGTGAATTTCCATCATTCTCCTCCTTTAAGTGTCAGAGAATTCAGCAATGCTCTGTCGTCGCAAATTATGCCGGCAACTAGAGGACTGGCAGGCAGATAGATTGGGCATGCCTGGTAAAAACGGATTGAGATAGCCTCACACGCAACCTATTCCAAGCTCTCCGTACTCCTAATCCTCGTGCTGCTGCAATTGTTATGACGATTTTTAGAACATTTTACTGTATTACCTGTTGAAGTCGCCTTTACGCACGCCAAGAAATTGCCAGTCACACGGTCAACTTCCTCGGATTTGCTTCCTTAGCGAAACACTTTTTGAAAACTGCCCCTTTTTCCGAAATCCTAGCAAGACAGAGTCATGGTCCGCAGAGAGTGAGTTCAAGTCGCAAACCTAACCCACCTTAAATGGGTTGTTTGCAAGTGGGTAGGGAAGATATTCGGAATCTATGGCTCTTCTATCCAGGCTCGTTATGTAGGCATTCCTTATTTCGGGGCATGCTTGTTTGAAGGCAGTCCTACGACTAGGATAGCGAAACGCGACTGAGGCTGTCCAGTCTCGGTTTTGGACCACCACATGGGACATCCTTGCTGGGCATTGCAGTTCCACCGCTTGACGAGGGACGTGAGACCCACCCTAAAGGGGCGTTGAATGCTTGATAAGGCCACCAAGAGGTGACAAATCCTGTCAAAGACTGCTTCCGAGATGTAAGTTATAATACCTCCGCCTCAATCTCCACATCCGTAAGCCTGTCTAAACTTTCATAGTAGCCTTACTGGGCGTGAACCGTCCAATTTTGCTTCACTTCTTTTTAATTCACATCTTCATAGTTTTTCACTGGTTGGATTGCTTAAGCAAGCCTTTTGGACAGGTTGGTTTTAGTCATTTCTGTTTAGATGGCGCGTTTTTAGGTGGACATTATTGTCTCCTCTGATGCTTTATTTCTTCCATAAGAAAAAAACGAGGTTTTATCACCGAAACGCGTCTACTTTGCGCACTTGTCGTATACAGGCCTTCCTTTATTATGAAGATAATGTTGATTATGATGGTGTTGGTTGTGGTGATGATGATAGTATCGCTGTTGTTTTTTTTGATGATGATGACGATGGTGGTGGTGGCGGTGCTGGGTGACGAGTTCGGCAAATATGACTTGTATGGCCCCATTAGCAGGCCCTGGAAACAGGAACCACCCCAATACAGGCGTTCTTGCGCCAAACTCCTGGAAAAGTAGCGTAAGCTTTAGAGTTTAGGTTAAAGTTAGGGCTAGTGTTATGTTTAGGACTCAGGAATATTCACCCTTCCTGGAATCGTGCACAGAGCCAACTTTCTTATTTGGGCGATGCGATCCAATTACCGTATCCTGTTTAATGGGCTACCCACATAACCCTTACCATCTACTCTCCCAGATGCATTCAGGAAAAAATAATGGGCTCGTATTACTGCTAGTGGATGGTTGCAGTAGTAATGTTTTTGAGCATTCGTCCTGATAAGATCTCAAATGCTGCACATTGCAACGTAAAGGCTGGAAATCGGGCTGAAGATAAACAAAACCCAACGAAATAAAGGGGAACAGCGATCAACGGTGACTAAAGACTTGACAGTTATTTCTGCCCGCATCGAGACTCTTTCAGTATTGGGTGGGTTACGGACGTTGCCTTTTAATCTCCGGCAATCAAATATTTTCTCCCCGGGAACATTCGATGGACTGACGACTTAAAGAGGACGAGCAAAGCCGCCACAGTATCTGCTTAATGCCTACTTCTGCAATAAAGCATCGAGGTTAAGAGCTCCACCTTGTCGGATATCAAAAAAGTTGCAGAGGTGTCTACCTGCAATTTGTTGATTACATCTGATGGTTAATCACCACGATCTGTAGTTTATTTCACGACCTGCTCGCATCTGGAAATTGCTGATATATTTGGATTTACAATCAGAGTTAAAAAAACACCAAAGCCGTTTCATATTTAAGTGTCAAAAGACGTAAAAATGCTATCTCATTTAGGATTTTACCATAGTTCTTGGACTCTACGCACTAGCTTTGCAATCAAGAACAGTCGAAAGGCACCGGTGCGGTCCCTGCGCTATCACAAACAATGAGAACCTTGTCTGAATCGTACTCCACTTCTTAGAAAACACTGATCCTTTGCGATGCCTCCTCCTCCTCCTCCTCCCTCCCTCCTCCCTCCTCCTCCTCCCTCCTCCTCCCTCCTCCTCCTCCTCCTCCTCCTCCTCCTCCTCCTCCTCCTCCCTCCTCCTCCTCCTCCTCCTCCTCCTCCTCCTCCCTCCTCCTCCTCCCTCCTCCTCCTCTCCTCCTCCTCCTCCTCCTCCTCCCTCCTTCCTCCTCCTCCTCCTCCTCCTCCTCCTCCTCCTCCTCCTCCTCCTCCTCCTCCTCCATCTTTCGTACACACAGCCCTTAGTTTCTGCTTGCTTGACAGCCTGCTGTTCAAATTTCGGATCTGTCAGAGACTTCCTTCTCCCTCCTGTACGACTGGACTTCTGTGTGATTCCCAAGGCTGCGTAAACGGACTAAATTTTCATCAATGCCGGCTGTCGTACAGTCTTTTCAGTAGCAATAAATCCAACAAATTCACATCATGCCCACCCACATTGCCCCTGGAGCCCAACCGGGTAGGGCAACTAGACAGTGGGAGCGACGTATTTATCACCTTTCGAAAGACAACAGTGCTACCGTCGTTGATTACACGGGTGGTAGGAGTAAAATGAATAAATTCGAGATTGAGGCAGTGCATGGAGTCTCCCGTCATGACTATCTTTTACATGGGCTGGCAAACAGGATGACCAAGCTTCTTTAAAAATTTTAGGCGATTTGAAAGAGATGCTCTTCGAGTTGAGAAGGAGCCAACAGGAGAGGTGAGAGAGCCGGAGAAAAGGGGGGGGAGGGTTGGACAGTCCTCTTTAATGTCCTTGTGTCAGCATGCCGAAAGAAATCCCGTTTCCAATCATCCCTTTGTTGGAACGATTATGCCGTACTCGGCGTACTCAGTTGCCTTTTCCGGAACCTGGTAAGAGGCAAGGTCAAACATGAAATTTTAAAAGCAACCGACACTCGATACTCCTTTTCATCCACTGACTTTCTAATGGTCTCCTTAGGGGTCCTAACCTAGATTTCTTTTGATGCCAAGGCGACGCAAGAACTAGACTAGGAATCTTAGCATTACGGCTTTATAGAAGCTGACCGGTAGAACCTCCACCGTAATCGAACTTGACTGTCGTTCCAGTACAACCGATGGGCTTTGGGTGTTAAAGCGAGTGCGAGGGTGCCCAAAGGATTCGGAAATGTTCTGCGACGATGCGGTTGTGGCGGTATGTCCGCGCCTGCTGTGTTGTGTGTTCTTGTCTGTGTCCACTACACTTCCAACCGCATAGATTCCTCCTGCAATTTTCCCGAAAAAGTCATTACCAGACGGGAATAGAAACCCCTGGCAATATAGGAGGTCTTTCGCAACATTCCAAACCTAAAAACATAACCCAAAACTGTAAGGAGGGCTTATATGACCCCTAAATCATGACACAAGAACAGGAAACACCCACAGTACGGTGTTCTTTGCGCCCCATTTGAGAGAAAATAGGGATTCGATTATGGTTAGAGTTAAGTGTGAAGTTCAAGGTAAGGTTACGTTGAAGGTTTACTGAAGGTAATGTATGGTTAAGGTTGAGGTTTAGTGTTACCTGGTGGATTAGGGTTTAGGATTGGATAAGACTGAAGATTACTACTGTTTAGATTCATGGTTGGTCTAGTGTCAGGGTTAGGACATGAAAGTATTTAAGGTTCTTAGAATAATGCACAGCGTCATCTTTTTTCTTGAGCTGGGCATTATTATTCCCGTATTCTCTTTATTGGGCCAATGATTAATCATTACCCCGTACACTTAATCCTAAACCTGACCATCTGCCGTCCGAACTGGTTTCTTGGTGTCCACATGTTTAGTCTGCACCTTCGCCTAGCAACAGGTCCCTATCCTCTCGTCCAGATGGCGATGGCTATTAATCACAGGGCACAATTTTAAAGGTTTTATCTGGTAGAGCAGTCGCTGTTGGTGACAAACAAGGCTGTCTTGCTTCTAACTAATCCTGCTTAAAATAGCTTGATAACCTATTTATCCAACTATGAACGCAAGCTATTTCGACACAATAACGGTTTTGGAGGCAGCTTTAATCCCAAACCCGTTCGAAGTGTGTGAATTGTGTGATTTATGGCAGTTTTGTTCAATCTAATATGTGCCAGCAGACATCTTAGCTCTGAGTCACCGGCCATGTTCGAAATGGCTTAAAACGTGTATCCATTAATATCAATAGAGACAGATGTTTCGTATGAGTATGCGCATATGATCCGCCTAGTACTCTCGGCCACGAGGAGTCATTCATCAGCTTTTGCCAATGCCTCGGATAATACTTGCACGCGAAGATCTTGTCTTCTCGTCCGCTTACACGGTCAAAATGTTAATCATGGCCCGAGTACCCAATCGGCAGGAATAAAAAGCAACGTTATTCAAATTTATTTCCTCTTAATGACACACCGACCAGCGAAATCAGGAACAGTTGCCCCTGGACAGACTGCTGCCTAATCCTTGCCCGTTTTTGTTAACACGTCATGTATCTTTTCTTTGTTAGCCCGTGGATATTCTAGAGCCCCCGTGGTCACCGTCGCGAGAACCGCCACCACCGCGAAAGCTGAAGATATTTGGTCTGGTGCCCTCCAGCAACCCCAGCAGCCACTTTCCCTCGTCCTTCAAAGCCTACGGCATATCCGGCCAACAGACAGCCGGTCGGCTGCTCCACCTCACTAATCAAGTCTTCTGTCGACCCCTGACCGGTTTAAGCCCCCATGCGGGCGGGCTCAGTCTCTCGGCCACGCTACCCATAACCCGTCGCGCTCAGTCCTCCTGTCCCTTCCAGATGCGTGAGGCACCCGCCGAACTGGAACAGTACTCCACCGGGAGTGGTGACGCGAAAACATTGGGTAACCAACCCGACGGCGGCGGCGGCGGCAGCAGCATCTTGCTAGCATTGAGACAGGTGGCCGCCAATGGGGCCCGCGTCTACGGTGATTCTCCGACTGCTGCAAGATTCAACTCCATCTGGAGTTGGTGGGCCTGGCGTGGGCCCACAGTCCGTCTCTGGCAATTTGAGGGCGTCCGAGTACGTTTGCAATCTGACCGCTTACGTCAAATTCCGAATTTACTGCTGCCAGCGGTTGGTGCAAGGTGAGATATTCTCTCATTTTGTCAATCATCCAGTAAAGAACCTCACTCGATTCATCCGTTCTAGATGTGAAACTAAAAATGCTTCCGATTTTAATGAGCGAAACGAATTTTTTTAATCCAGTTTTTGTGTTAAACCATCTAGAGCAAGGGGTCAGCATCATATAACCAATGGAACACGTCTTGGGGAACATTTGGTTAATTTGAGCATGCTTGGTCCCGTTAACTTCTTATTTGGGTTAGGGTTAGGGGTAGGGTTCGAGTTAAGATTATGTGTACAGTTATGGTTTTGGTCGTGGTCATGCTAAGGGCCTGCGTCCCAAAGCTCCAGCCATATAACCTTAGCCCTAGCTCTAGTTCTGTACCCTAGACCTTACAATCAACATGAAACAAAATCTTAACCCTTAGCATAATCCTGACTCTTACCCCGAAGTTTTGATCTTAACCCTTAAAGTTAATCTTACCCGAAACTCACGATTAATCCTAAACACAAACCTAATATCTGCCGAATTTAGCACGAAGCTATATGCATGCCTAGTGGACGGTTCCTATTCAGGTGTCCTGCTTAGGCGACCATAAGAAGCATTCCTACCGCGAAATTCCATGATGATTCTGGCATTACTAATGCTGAACATGATTCCATGTAAGTTAGAAAATTGAAGCAGAATCTCGGCAGAAATCTAAAGTGGACGACTCGCCCAGCGCTACCAGGGAGAATGCTAAGAGGCGATAAAGCGAGATGCACACGGCTTACACAGCTGGGAAATCTGCTTGCCAGAAAAAGACGAATTGGTATGAGTAGGTTTTTGAGACAACGTCCGACACGTGTAGTGATGATGCCCCCTATCAAAGGCTAAACACAAACCACCATTAACATGAGGACACGGAGCAAATGGAGGTACCTAACCCAAGCACGTTCTTTTTGGGTCTAACAGTCGACAAATTTCACAGAATACGAACAGCCTATAATGAAGCGGATGGATTATTATTCGGCCGCTGGCCACACCCAAGTTACAGTGTTTTAGAGAGGACTTAAGCCTCCTGCAAGTCGCCAGAAATCTCTATCGAAATCCTAACCACAGTATGATCGAAAAAAGGTATTCAAAAATTTCAGGCAAACAATTTCCAGTAACAGAGCAACAATTTAACCTAAAGTTTCTCTGCACACAGCTTAATGACCATCGAGTACTGGCAGTTTAATTTCGTCCTTCCACTGGCTGACAGTTTATCGTGTCTTCTTCCTACCACGAGCAAGTCTTTGTGGAGTAGCTTACACGCTAAGCTCCGGGTTCCGCCTCCTCTCCCTCTCTCAGCAAAGACAAACCACTGTCTGGATAGGTATCCGCCTGTCTGCGTCCCTAGCAGATATTGTCAAGTTCATTGGCCAAGAACTGTGTCACACGGTCTCTGTTTTGCGGCAGCAGTTTATCTTACAAGTTGCATTCCACCCGCCCGTTTTAAAATTAGACAGCAAGTTGTCATGCACGCATACATGACTTGTCAACTCTGGTACAATTAGGTTCTCTTCTCCCGTCCCTCCCCCCAGTCGGCCGAGCCGCCAGTCAAGAGAATTGCGTGTGAGCCGTACTTTTAATTTCCCAGCTCGTGATTAGTGCAGTAAGTCGGTGAACTCTCGTTTCGGCCCTTTGATTCACTACTTTCTTTGAGACAGTTCTAAATATGAAATGACTAACCCAACTTCCTCGCCTTGTGACGATAATATTTTAATCTAACTAGGTACGTGTGGACGATTAACCTTATATTACAGAGCAAATGCGCCCAATAGATGTGCTATCTCATGAAACGTTAACCGAGATACTTCCGTAACGTCCGGATGCCCACCTGTGAATGTGTTTATTGCCGATCGCAACAGAAAACTGCACTTTGGAAAAAAGGACTGCTTAGTTAGTACGTATTTTTCTCCTTGATGAGTTTTGCTTAAGAAAGCTTTTTTTAAGTAGGTTTGCTATATTAGTCCTCCTCCAACATAATCCCCCAACTATTTTAGTAATGCCAGGAGGCCGGTTTGCGATTGCGCTTGTAAAAAAATGACTGCTTCGATAGGAGGCATTTAAGACAATGCATTTCGATGCCCTTTAAGCTCAGTTATTATTATAGAAAACATACACAAACAACTTTTTGTGGTTACTTGGTAGCAGATTATGTTTTCGTAATTTTTTTTTCCATAAAAATAAATCTTTTGGGCTAACAACTTTTCTTTGAGATAATATAGCTGCTGTTTATCGGGGTCTTAAATATTATTTTGAGTCTGGTAGCTGCCATACAATTCACGAGATAATTTTGGATGAAATAATAAGCGTACAACGCATATTCGCATTTGTAGACAAGGAAGACAAAAATAGCCTTTTTTGGCTTCTCAGCCGTGGACAGTCAGCCTTACCCAACCCGAGGTCTGGATGACCTGGAGTTCGAGCTAGATGATCCACATCTGCGATTGAGTATGACTGACTGATAACGACTAATACGCCGGAAACGGCGACAAAATAGATGCCTACTGTGGGTCTGCACACATCTTCAAGTGCGATAGTGTGACAATTACCTAAAACCTCCGAGAGACTGAAATGATGGTTTTGTGACTCTTTCGGAATGTCCAACAGAGGCAGGCCTATTATGAAATTTAAAAGATTTGAGCCTCGGGGACAACTCTATAAAGAAGTTTCTTGTCAGCTGGAAGGCCATTATTTCACTCTCAAATTATTCGGTGTCTGCAAGGGCCGCCTGCTCTTGATTTTGAAGATTTCAAATACCTCTCGTCTCGAGTAAACTGTCCCAATTGTTGTCTCAAGGGTAACCACACTATTTTTTTAATGACATTTTATGCTTTCGCCTATCCCTCAGGAAAATCGTTAAAGGCTTCAACCATTTGCTTCGAAAATCTGCTAGCGGAAGGCGCTCGCGGTCATTTTTTATATATTAGAATTATGTTTGTAGGTAAACTAGCTTTCCAGGTTTATATAATCTCTTTACGAGTTGAAGGAAGTCCTTCCGCAGAAACTTAAAAAAAAGATTTATGAGGCTTTTTTCGGGTCATAACATCTGTCCAGCTGTTTTGGGAGCCTAAGTGATAATGTGCCAAGCGTGCGCGGCTAATCTATAAAATGAAACATAGTTGGAGTCAACATGTTTGCTTGCCGTCAGTCACAGATACGGACCTCTGCCTTGGATTTTGCTTCATAAGCGTAATTCTTGCAAGTCCTTTTAATTACGGATCACTATCCGGAACATCTTTCACGGCAGGGTCAATGTTTCTCAACCTAGCTATTTCGTTAAGCACAGTGCTACTGGACTCTTTACTATCATCCATAAATCGTCTTTTTATTTTAATAGCGGTCTGCAATGTGCTACGAAATCTTTGAGGTACAGTTGTAGAGGCTTTGAAACAGGATTATAATTAAAAATCATGTTTATCCGTAGCCATCAAGTTTTGCTGCGACAAACCGGGCAGGGCTACTCCTGGAAGACGGTGTCATCTAGTTTTTGGAAGAGTCTTTTGCGTCCACCTTACTCTAGAAGTGACTTCTGCCTTCGACTCTGTAAAGAATATCATCGCTTTGTATGAACAATTGTAGATTTAAAAACTACCGACATCGAGCCGTCTCAGCAAAAGTCCTTGTCAAACTTCAAGCTTCGCATTTGCTGTCATTAGTGGATCACGACATTTTCGACATCGATTTTGGAGCCGATATCAAATTCTGCTTATTTTCCGAACCTCTGTGTGTTTTTATGGTAAATGCAGTGTTTGCTTGCTTTCCTATTCATCAGTCCGAGGAGGAAAATAGTCAGCACCAACTGGGCATCTACCCCACGCTCGTTCACATCCATGGCCGTCGTCACAAAAACGTTCATTGACGGCATGTTGTTCACTGTTTCCTACGTGATGTTTGTGTGTTGTATAAGTGGTTGCTGTCTTTCGTAAGGTTAAGTTGATCCCATTGTTAAGTTAAGCAATTAATGATCTGAACACTGGTATATACCATCGAGAGAATGCAGTATGGACCATTTTCAAGGTTTCTTATAAGTGTAGTGCTCGGATCCAGGTTTCCCTCTATGAGTTTTGTCATAGTTGTGGCCCATAATACCGCCACACAACGACGAATGTTGGTCAGTGTGGTGGTGGAAAATTTAACCGAAGGTGGCAGACAATATTTTTGGTTTCTTTGCAGTCGCTAATCAACTGCAAATAACTTAACTATTATTATAATTCCACTCTTGTCCTTATCTCTGAAGTGGTCAGTCATTGTCTGTAGGCACCAGCACACAAGCACCTCCTTTCTTACTTTAAGGTGACCATTTGCAAACTATCTGCTTACCGCACTTCTAAGTGTGCTTACTTGCAGACTGCCTGGTGCAGATGGTATTTCTCCGAAACCAAGACTTGTGTCACTTTCGTTGATGAAAGCTCACCAATCGCCTACGGAACTCATTTGACGTCCGCCAGCAGCCGCCTAGCGGTTAGTTTTGTAGGCAGAGCAAATTGCCAGCAGGGTATACTTCGACTACTGTGTTAGCCCGGACCTGCCTTCCGGCCCTGACCGGCAACTTCCGAGATCTAAGATGTGGCAGTTATGAGGCACTAAACTTTCTAGTGGATGTCGCTGATCCTAACAGCTGGCGTTCAAGTTATGTAGTTATCCTAACCACCACCTCCCCGCCGCAGCCCTGGCTGGTGTTACCTCTACGTTCCCCTCCCGACCTTTCAACAAGTTATGACACGCTTATTTAACTTCTTGTGTGCGTCTGAGCTAAAACACATCCCGTGGTCACAAATCCTTCCAGAACTTGGTTGATAATTGCCACACTATCTAATTTAGTCACAGCCAGAGTGGTCCTGGTGCCGTTGGCATCGTTGGTCATTAAACAGCTGCTAAAATTATGGCGTTTAGAAGGGCAAGTGCTGGTTTTTAAGCACATCAAGTGGTCCACCACAAGGATGCCCATACTGCACTACGAGAGAGTGGGGGTAAAAATGTTGGTTCAGTTCTTCCGAGTATAACTGATATCGTTATTTCCGTCGGAAGAGCGGACAACCTCGAATCCGGAAGGGAGCAGTTCGCGTCACTCTGCTGGTTCGCGTGCGGAAGGTTTGACTGAGTGGATTTGTGGTGTATGAACTGGAATCAGTTACCTTCTCTTAATAGAGGTTAAGGCATATTTACGTGTAGGCGAGCGCAGACCGCACACCGACCAGTGCCCAAAATATTCATTTACACGCAGCACCTGGCAATAGTGTATGCCCCTACCTATATGTTTAGCCTAACCTTACCATCGTAGGTAAAATCGAACTTAATATAGGCCGATTTATATAGCTGAAAAGTTGGACTTTCTAACCAACCGGTCAAAAGTTCAAGCCGTGGGTGCTGCAACACCTGGGGTTGGGTATGGCTGGCTGATGACGGATAATAAGCCAGAAATAGTAATTCCAGTCTCCCTTATCTTTGTTAGTCATTTTATTCTGCTTATATTGCTAGCCACTGTGTGGCTGCTAGCAGGACTTGAGAGTGAGACACAAGGAAAAACGGGATGAATGAGTCCACTAACTGATCGGTGAGCGCATACTTACCATATTTAATACTCCCGATCGAAACGAGCAAAATAACGAGCCCGGGGCAAAATAGTTAAAACGTTGAATTTCTAAGCAACAGATCGTGGGTTCGATCCTAGGGTGGGGCAAAACCTAGGGCTGGGAATAACTAGCTGACGACGGCTAATGTGCTATACATGGCCATTCCAGTTTCCATTGTCTTTGTCGATCCTGTCATTCTGCCATTCTGTCATTCCGGAATATAAATTATAATAGTGTGGGGTTCACTGATCGGGTTAAGAACACGTATGTTCCGTTGTGCATTGGAGCTCACTTAAGAGCTCTCGCGGGTAGTCGCATAGCTACTTTAGGTTTATATTGATAAGGTGGAACCGACAAAGACAAGGGAGACCGGAATGATCATTTCTGGCCTATTAGCCATCATCAGCCAGTCATACCCAATCCCAGGTGTGGATCACCCGAGATTCGAACCCGCGACCTTTAGTCATTGATTGTAGCACTCTACCATTGAGCCACGGGCCCGTTTATATATACACCTCACTGCTCAAGGCATATGACGTACTGATGATCGGTAACAACAGTGAAACAGCTGCCTTCGTCGTGCCTGTTGCACCCTTAGTAACATACCATTTTATTATATGTGGCATATGTCCTATGACATACCGTTCGTTATCGCCAGTAGCAGGCTGTGCTTCGGACGCGAAATGCCGAACACGCTGCAGCAGTGTGGCGAAATGACGCCAATTCTCAAGTCGCGGCTCATTCGACGAGAACCGGCCACAAATTCAAGTTCGAAGAAGCCGAAATTATCGCAAGAGGCGACAATCGCGTGAGCCGCGAGTTGCTTGAGTTATGGTAGACAGCCCTCCAGTCTATTAACAAGTTCAATGACCTGCTCAGCCCATACTAGGTGTGGAGACTCAGTTTGCCAGGCCACTTGGAGAGTGGTCAGGCGAACACATTTTCCAACGCCGTTGCCGGTGGGCCAGCTGGCCGAGCAATCATGACGACACCCTCCACACGGAGGACAAAATTTCAGTGGATAACGACCCGCATGCCGGCCATCAAACAATTATCGCACCAGAGCGCAGTCGCTATCGCTGAAGGGGGAGCTGTGAATTGGCGTAGGTGTGCAGTAGCATAGCGATGACATCCTATAAATACTGCAACTCCCTGTGTACGACTTACCCGTATCTGATAATGTCTCTCATGATGGGTTCGAGTTGGAATCCGAAACGTCAGGTGAATAAAGCTCTTGTCCCAGCGAGCGCATCTACTTCTTCTCACTGAAATGACCGCCCACTTTCTACTTAACTTCATCCCTAGTCCGCGTTTCCACCCCTTCAAATCCTGAAAACCTAGGTAACGCGAATGTCCCTTGAAGTACCTGCAGGTGAAGTAAATTGTTTATGACAGCTTTTCGAACCTCACCCACACACATTTCTGCTATTGTTATACGGGCGAGTAACCTCAAATTGCCAAGTGGACCGTCTATGAAGTCTGCATGTACTGTCCCGGCAGCGCAGTTTTTTATTCGTTTTCACTAATTTGTGACTACCGCCTATACTAGAATTTTTGTACCAAGGAGTGCAGATGAATAATACAATGTCCCTCCCTTCCCATAAGTTGAATTATATCTTCCGACTGTTTCAGAACCAGAAGCAGTTGTACTCCCGCCTTTGAACACACCAAAATCACGGTAACAGCTCGGTAAGTTAGTTCGTGTTGTTATTTGTTCTGTATAGTGCTTTCTTTGCAGTAAATAATAAACCAGAAGAAGCCTTTCAAGCTCATCTCTTGTCACTTTATTTTGCCTCAAAGCTACAGATCCGGGCCAAACTCCCAGCACGTCGTGGATTGACGTTGTACTGTTATTCCACTATGGGCGCAGGGAAACATGCAGAAAATTTAGGACACCATTCTACTCCACTGCATTCATCATCAGTAATCATCCTTTGATTATACATTGCTAATTGCTCCCGGTGAATAGCCGGGACTTAGGCATAAAGGAGCATTTATGTGTCGCTCCGAGATTGGTTTAGATCAGTGCACCCAATGACCTACGTACCTTGCACATATAATTTTTCAGGCGCTTACATAATCAAGTGCAGTAATAATTACTTTTCTGTTGTATGAGTAGTATTTTAAATTATATTTGTCGTGAGTTCATCGATCGGGCTACGGGACATACTCACCCCCATTGTACTTTGGGATTAAATGTAGAACCCTCCCTTAACCAGCTCAGTGAATACATTTCCAGCTTAGGCCATATTACGATCGCAACAGAATGTGTAAAACGATAGTGGCTCAATTGGCAGAGCATTGGACTAAATGACGCTTGATGACCAAAACAACGAGGTTTCGAAGTTTAAAGTCAGTTAGGTTACCACTGGCTGACGACGGCTCATAAGTCAATAACGATCAGTCCAGTAACTCTTTTTTGTAAAATTCATTTTTTGTCTGATATTCCCCTAAGAGATAAATTTTAATGCGTTACGTAAGCATAGTTTTTTTTAAATTTGGTTCTACACCTTCGGCAGAGCGTAGGCGACATGATCGCATCTCGTTCGAAATCATACGGCAAGCGTGTGCCTAGAACATTTGAAGGTAACCTGTACCATTTGGGTAGAGTTTGTTTGCTACTAAGAGCTTTCAAAATGAGTTGACTGATAAGAACGCCTACACAGGTTTCCCGCGAAGTTTAAACCCAATTTCTGACCTTTGTCTCATGTCCTTTGTTCGGGCACCTTGGTCAACTAATAACCAATCTTGGTTGCTGAAAGGCATAAATTTCCTTTCAACAGTTTCGAGATTATTTCCAGTTCGAACCAAGCCTCGGCATGTGACCACGCACCACTGCTGAAACTTGGCACATTTCAGCGTAAAACTACAGGGATAACCTTTTACTACACTTCAAAAAACGAAGCATGTGTGTACAAGTAATTGAACTTCCATGTCACACAGAATTGACTCCTTTGTTAAAGGGAAAGTAACTTACAGTCACCAAATTTTGTTTATCGATTAGCCTCAGTTTAGCGAATGCCGAAAGTGACTATGTTGCTACTTTTAATTTGATTAATAAATATAATAGAAGACCCTTTAATAACTGCCGTAACTGTGGAGGGAGAGAGTGCACACGGACCAACGTTGGGATCTCGGCTGCTACTTGAAGTTCGGAACTCTTACGATGTTGTTTCGCAGGTGCTTAAGAATACGTTTTTTGACTTCAAGCCTGGTATATTTCCATTTAACCAGTTTTCGCCAGGACATGAGAATTGTAGGGCACGTTTAACTGATGGCCGTCCTGGATTAGGGCTAAAGTAATAGATACGGTTACGATTACGTTAAGTTCACATAATTGAGATGTTGATAGCCCACCTATCTGCGTCCGAGTTCGCAATAACCCGAAATTCTACGCCCGGTGTTATTCAATAGCGTGATAATTAGGGCATGGCAACTCCATCCTGTAACACTGCAAAGCCCTGTGCGCCATCTGTGGCTACCTCAGAGGATGAATTCTACCAGTGATCCGAAACTTCGTGTAAGAAGCATTCTTGATCTAGGGATTATATCTAGGAGGAATAGGGCGTGCAGAACGTGAGCGTGTGTGCGGTTCATTGAATTTAGTCATATCGTATCTTTGGCATGGATTGGTGTGCGGATACTTCAGCAGACCAGAAGACCAGAAGACCACAAATAAGCCCAAGTCCTTTCGCTTTGCACCAGGGCAATATCAGTTCTGTTAATTTGAGAAGAGGTGTTGAGAAAGCAAATGGACTCTAGCCCTGGCTTACACATCCTCAGCAGCCAGTGATGGAACTGAACCCGAGTTCATCAGACCCGGATCAAGTGAGTGACTCAGCTCTTACATCCTTCGCCCCAAACACTTAAGCCACTGGGCTCAGGCTATGTTGTATGTACTCGTCAATATGCCATGTGGGAGTAAGGTTCACCGAGCTATCTTGATTAAATGATGAAATATTGGACGATTATGGCCTGCGTCGATCCTAAACTTGAACCTCAAGGGGAAGCAAGCAAGATAAACCTGCGAGTACCACGCTTGCAGTATATAGTTCCGATTACGGTCGATATGACTTGAAGCCAATTGTTAGTTTCGTTCAATTTTTCATACACAAATGCTTAATAACCCAAGGTCAGCCAGGGTTCTATTCTCATTAAATAAATTGTGTTATTGTTTGCCTATCTGGTCCTCTAAACAGGACGGGAAATAGGAACGCCCAAGTAATAAAGGTAGCCTTACGCATATTTCCAGGTAGGATAAATATTCCCATGTTTTAAGCCTGTAATTATCTCTACTATAAACCTAAATCGTAGTCTTAACCTTAAACGTAACCACAGCCTCACCATAAGCCTCATTCGGCAGCAGTAGATTGTTTAAGCACCCGTAGCCCCCACTAAGCGCAAGGTTGTGTAAAATGTGTAGGGTGCCACAGGTGGACCCTCACCGGGACGTGCAAAGCGTGCATTGTGCCACGGATGGGCCCTCACCGCGAACAAGCAACAGAAACACAAAAACCATAAATAAATTGCCGCCAAATGTATTCTCATAGGCAACAAAATTGAGCGTGATATCATAAAAGGTACCTAAAGCAACTATGAATACTTAAACTGTATTTGATTACCAAACCTCACATTTAAACAGTTGAGTGCATGCACTTATATGAATGCAGTTTTTAACACACATGATAACTTCCCGTAGCTATTATATAATAAACCAAAGCAGGTCATCTAAAACACATATATGCGTTAACTATGTATGGTCAACGCAGGGGGATCACATAACCTATCCTTACCCCTCACCCTATATTCCCGGGAATTTGGCACGAGGCCACCTGCATTAAGGATGATTCTTGTTCTCGTGTCTTATTTAGGGAGTCATATTTGCCATTCTTACTCCGTTTGCCTAAAGGCACGTGCTCCCTAGAAAATCGGGAATTGAACTTTAAAGGCAGGAGACATGAATCAAAATAGTTTCTCCCAATTTGATGCGACAGCAAGCTGATCTGATCTCTGTATACCCGTATCTGCCGCGCAGTATAATTCAAGTGCACAAGAAAAGTATGCATCGGCTTCTAATATCCACTTGGGTTTTCGTAGCTCTTTGTTATTCGCAATTATTTATGTGAGGTCAGCCCAGCCAAATAAGCATAGCAAATTTGTTCACCATTCCTTAGTCCACTTTGGCGGTGAAACAATCTGGCTACGCTTTGAGGACGAAGATAGGTTCTCGGCATTTGCGTGTAAGGCAAATGTCCACAAAACACTGCATCCCTATTCAAGTAATTAGCAGGTAGATCAGGTTCGATGACCTACTCCACAGAAGTAAAAGACACCAAACGACACCAGAAGGTCGCAATTGGTTAAACCCAAGGGTTCCCTATCAGTAGGAAGCATAAACATTCAGCCTCTGGAAAACATTCCTCCTTTCACTTGCGCATATGAAGGTACCCAAAAAGGACGACTTTTAAGTAAGATAACATGTTAAAACACGAATCCTCTTCAAAATACTGTTGCTTAGATGGTATGCACTCCTCCCAATGGGTTTTCCACTTTTTCGAAACATTTTTTTAATGTTCTTCTGTACTAAGAAAACAATCACTCATGAACACTGCTTAGCTAGTTGAGTTGCAAGACTGCCTCAAAAGCGTACCTAACGGGAGAGGGCAGCACTGCAAACCCAGTGGCCTACAGAAAATAATAACTGTTTTTTTACATTCCCCGTATATTGAATTCCTATGTGTTGGGCATGTTCTGTGCGACTTACCAGTAAACATCTTTGCCAAAGTAGCTCGACACGTTTGCAAGCGTTAATTTATCGGTCTGGGGATTTGCACTGAAACGCCCAGAGTGAACCTCGAGCTTCAGCAATGATTGTTGTCCATGGAATGAGTCCGTTTGGGTGGGACGCTTGTTGGTTACACCCTTTCACATACAAGTAGGCACGCCCACTGGCACAGAGAGAAAATAAATTACTTGTTGATTTACCGTACTCCTAGTACCGACACTAACTGAAAGCCACCTAACTTTATTCTTTCTGGAAAATAATTAATCTGACTTCAAAAATAATTCAGGAAAAACTGTAGGGAACCTCCCTAGAACCACCACAGGACATGGGAACGGCAACCGCCCGTAATGCGAGTGTCTTTGCGCTAAATTCCAGAGAAATTAGTATTTAGGTTTAAGGCTAGTGTAATGTGAGGGTTAGAGTTAGGGTTAGGACTAAGGTTATGCTGAGGTTTCGGTTAGGGGTAAGGTGAGGGTTAGAACACGATAATTATTACCCTTAGCGCATGGCCACCTACAATTAAATGCGCAGGAGGCCCCTTTTCCCGTGTGTTGTTGGAAGGATATATATATATATATATATATATATATATATATATATATATATATATATATATATATATATATATATAATTCCGACCAGTAATAATACATAGACATTTTTGGTGGCTGAGGAATAAGGCAACAGCGGACAGTATTGTTGGCCTGGGTTTAAAACTACCTGATATCTAATTTACTTGTAAGGTAAAGTGTGGGGACTGTAAACCAACTGCTTACCGCAGGCATTTCATGTAACGTCTTGGTACTGTGGTAGAGAATCTAGCGTAAAATATTTGTGATTAGGCGGGCTAAAATAACCGTTCAGTACTCATTCATCTGGAATTCCTTCTTTCATCCTCATTGATTTTCTGCTGGCTGAATTGAAGCTGGCCAGCTTTATAGCTCTGGACTGGCATGGAATGCACTCACAGCCTGATATAGGGATAATGTTATGTAGCTCCTGGATTCCAGGATCAATGATCCGTGAGTTCCGCTAACGATTTGTAAGTGTTAATCAATGAATGCAATCAATAATCCCGATATAAACCGGGAAGCAAGCGAGCCTATTGCTCAACAATTAGAGCGTTGGACTTCTGATCAGCAGCTGGCGGGTTCAAGTCTCGGTTTAGGTATGACTGGCTGACGACGGCTTATGATTCAGAAATGGTACTATTCATCTGCCTATACTACTAGCCGCTAGGTGGCTGCGGTCGGGGCTCGAGATTGAGCCGCAAGGCAGAACGGGTCGAGTGAGTTCCGGTAACGATCGGGGAGCCTTCATCAAAGAATTATTGTTTCAATTAACCTCTGATATCTGCTACGCAGTATTTCTAAAATAGGGGCGAAATTTGAGTGTTTCTCTTCTGAACACCATTTGAGAGCCTTCCAGCGTACCCGAGTCCTTTGCTATTAGCTACTCCATTATCCAATATTTTCTCGAATTTCCTTTAATTCCCGCCAGTCTGTACACCACGCTGTCCGGAACCGGAGAAAGAATGTACCTCTCGGATATGGAGGAGGTGCACCGCGAGGGGGAACGGATGGCTACCAGTTTCGACACTAACAGCTTTTCCAAACGAATACGAGCACCTCGTTCATCAGCCCGTAGAACTGGACGTCACGCGCCTTCTACCTGCCTGGGCTCTGCGATTGACTCGGGTGGGCGATGACCGAACGGGAGCGGAGGCTGTCAGGGATACGGTAACTGCACTTATATACTGGAATCCCCGCAACGGCTACCCGTATCTGATTGGACAGCGGGCCGGACGTGTGCGTATCGAGGTTTTGGCCACTCCACAGGACACCCAGCCCCTAGCGCTGGCCAACGTCGAGATCGTGGACGCCGTGTTCAACAAGTTTGTCGCACTGAAGGCCGAGTGCGTGGTAAGTGTGACGTCAACTAGGAGTGTTTTGCACGCGTCCTGTGAGCATTCATTCACGTCATCGACAGTGATATTGCTCGAAACTGTTGGACTAATATTCTCACTGGAAGCAAAAAACGAGTTGACGCCTATTCACGCTGAGGTTCGAAGGACAAGGTTAATGCAAATGAGGCCGTACCTACTGGCTTACTGACTTTAATCCAGAAACCGGACTGTAGAACGAAATGCACCCCTCTATAAAATTTTATGAATAGATTCGTCACCTGAAGTATTCTTCACACGTATGGGTCAAGCTCAATCTTAAAAAGCCTTTTATTCAGGGCACCCTTTCAATTGGCCGATTTCGGTCTCTATTTTTAAAATCTGTTCGGAGAAGTTATAGGCGGATACTGACCATACTTTGCATTAGTTTAAAAACTGGACTATAATTGGTTCTCCAGGCAAGCATTCTCTTCGAAATTGACTTAATTTTAACGCTGCATTTAGGGTACCAGCATTCATGCTTGATGTTGTCAAGTTATTTGGGCGGCGGTATGGAGGTCTGTTTTTTTAGCTTGCCACCTTTTTAACCACATCGAACTGAAATTTGACACTTTCTTGCAAAAGCGGCCGTACGACGCCAATTAACCTTTAGTTAATCACTGAAATAACTGATTCAATGTCTCACAAAACTCTGCTGGAGCCACATTTCAGGGCCAACTTCAGAGCAAAGCTTAATTCTGTAAGCAAGGTTTCTCAGACAGACCAACTCCATGAACTTCGAGGATAAATTAATAATGTGTGAATCACTAATTGCTCGTTTTTACGGCTAGTTCGCAAGGAAGATGCGTTGAATTGTTATCTTACTAGACAGAGCAAAGCTCTGTGGAACTCTATGTTATGCAGTTATGCACTTAGCTGCTTTGGTTATGTTTTTCGCCCGCCTGTCGTAGAACGCTCGCGGAACGAGGATAACAATTCAAAAGTTATGCCAACGGATGCTTATCAGTACTCTTTTTTTGGTGAATACCAATATTCGTTAGTTTCTGACGTATGTGCAGCTGAAACTAAGGTCCAGTATTTTCAATTTATAACCCTCATTTACATTCGACTGTCTATTTTCATGAGTAAGTGTTTATGACGAGCGCGCATGTAAAAGGTTCATGAATGCTGCATTTGGTGCCTTGTACTGTGTTCTCGGAAATTTCAAATATATGAGCATGACATTGGCGGTTAGGTAATTGTTCAAAATGCCTTTCTTGGATATTTTGGAAAGCGTGGGCCTTTCTGGGTAGCATTCTGTGTGGAACGGTTTCACTTCCTGTCATTTGCTGACTGTCCGCTTTTACATCTGTTTGGTATCATTCACAAACAAATTAGAACCGAATGCCTTGTGAATAGTACCACAATATAAACAAGCAAAGATTTCGAGATACTTCTGTCGCATTAGATAGGTTGTTTGGGGTTCAAGCATGCATGGACTGCTTTTTGACGTGTTTCCTGTCAGCGTTAATTTTTCAAATTTATACCTGCGTAGTTTCTACAATAAATACAGTGGAAAAGAATTACGGCTATCTACTTTATTTCAGTAGCATGATATTTAATGTTAAAGTTTATTCTATGCACGATTCTATATGACCTCTTACTTAAACACGTGAAACATCCACTTCAGAGTTGGATGATAACGCTGTCTGGGAGGTTGGAGCCACATCCTTCTGCTGATCAATTCCTCCGTGTCATGCCAGATGTTTATGCCTCAGAGATGCCGTCGCATCCAATCCTCTCTAACGAGCAAGAGATGACTGCTGACTTCACTATGCCGCATCCGCGCATTTTAAATCTTGATGTTCGTGGTCAGGATCCAAATGACCCCAAGGTCGTCACTGGTGCCACGGATTCCGCTAACTTCTTAAGTGATAACACCAGTAACATCTCCAGTAACTCCGCTGTCTGCCCCATGGGCAAAGTCAGCCTAACACTGCGAATGACAGACGGTAAGGAACTGCTGTTGCACGAGCTACCTCGGGGCCAAGTGCGCGTCAGTGCGCCGTCATCGGCCTCTTATTCGTCATCTGGACCCATAAAACTGGTCTGGGATCCAGCAGATCTCTTGAAGATCGGACCTCTAACGGAGGAGGGGAAAGCTCTTGTCTCAACAGGCAAACTGGGTCTGGGACCACTGGTGGATATGAATGAGATCACCCTCTGGTCAGCCTCTGAAAACTGCCGACCCAGACCCCTGGTAGCAATTGGAAAGGCCAATCTGGAGGAGCAGGAGGATCCCGGGCCAGCAAAGCAAGTTTTCGACTGGGAGGAAGCTGCTATCCGTAAATATCGTGAATTTGAGGTACAGCAGATAATTTAGAGGCTTGGAGTTTTTTATGCCTCCTCCTTTGCTTTTAGACTAGAAATGTAAAAAAAGGTTTTAGCCTACGAGCAACAACCGACAATAACCAATTCGTTTTTTTATATTCAATTGCTTTAGAGGAGAATACCAAGATGTATGGGTTGTTTACTGAGATGGCTTGTAATTTTCTTTGATAAGTAAGCACTAATTTCTTGCATCAGCGAGAACGTAAGAGAATATTTATATGAAAAAATCTGTTCTTAACAGATGAACACAAAAAAGGCTTTCCTTATTTCACGGTACGGAGTTTCTTATACTTAATTTGATTGACTCAAAACGCTTTAGGTAAAGCTACGGTTTATTTGGAAATCTGAAAATCATGTGTTATATGTAATAAAGAGCTCTTTTGTGACTCTCAAACCGTGTGCAGGAAAGAGAAGAAAGAAGTACAACTGAGGTATCAATATGTTTGTGTAGGTAGAGCGAACAAGGTGCGGAGTAGGCAGCAAGGGGACCATTAAGTCGACTCATTTGATTGACTAAGTATGCATCGTCCCCCTTACTCTTACAAGCGGTCATTACGATTTTTCACTTGACGAACACAATGACCCCTTTGGCTCATGGCATGCGTTATTCGGAGGGCTTCAAGGCGCACGAGTTTTTTTCTGGCAAGGCGTGAGAAAATAGGGCCCAGGTAATCCTGTAGTACGGGAAAAATGTTAAGAATAGCTTTATCAATAGGACAGATGGACATGGTATTTAACGGAAGCTGTGGACGTCATTGAGAAAATTTATATTTCGGCCATATGTTCATTTTATTAGCCCTTATTAATTGCCGGAGCAGACCGAGCATTTGAAATTATGCGAATCACTGGCGCCTACGCGTGTGGCAAACAAAAATAAGGGTTGTTGGGCAGAGAAGGCCGGATGGAATAATAGGGCTTACAGCATCGTTGCTTAAAACGGGCTGTCATATAGGGAGAGTTTAGGAGAATCAGATAAATTTCCTCCCCTTTTCAGTCCTTGGCTGCTAACGCGTAGCTGCATGTGCTTAACCAATGATAGACGCAGTAAATGGAGGCAACTTAGCGTAGAACGTCGTGCAAAAGTGCACATTCGGCGGATTCGAAGGGGTGCCAGTCAGCATTGGCATATAGTCATCGAATATCCTTTTGTATTGTTTATCAGCTAGCTAATATCTTTAAACTGCCTACATAGGCGGATAACTCAGCTAAATCCGAATTGACTTGGGCGATGGGAGCAGCTATCTTGTACATGATTTTAATTTTTGCCTTAGCGAAATTTGATCTCTGGAAATGAATAAGTACACTGAAACAAAGCCGTCGTAACCAATTTTCATATACTTTAGGCTGGACATTTGGGGGAGGTAAACAACCTACCGTCTCAGGCCCATTTCGTCCGCAGCTCACAATTTCACACTTCAAGGTCTTCCATCGACAGGATCGGTGACAGGGATTCTGCACAGGGGGACTCTTCACCTGTAAAGCAGATACTTCTCGGTATTGTGGCCTTTTCGGTGCTATTTTTAACCGTGAATTTCATCGTCGTTATTGCTCTCCGACGCCACCGAGCTCGACGACGCAAGCTGGCGCGCATCCAGGAAGATCTGTGCCACTCCACCAAGGACGCATTCGGCACTGCTCCACCGCCGAACTCATCCGGCTGCCCCGCCAACGGCGGGCCCACTTCAGTTGCCAGTTTAGTGTTGGCTCACTCCCAGCAGCACTCAACCATCGAAGCCTCCTCGATGCCACAGCACTACATAAATGGTGGCCCCTGCGACCAGAGTAACAGTACAGTCAGCGGCTATAACCCCATGACTAATGGCAACGCCCAGGCTGCCATGAATGCAGGTCTCAGTTGCAGTAGCGTGTTTAGTGCAGGTAGTGGTGGTAGTAAGCAGCAACACCAGCAGCAGAGCGCAATGTATAGTTGCTACAGCAACCAAACTGCTTATATGAGCAACATTGACACACCACCACCTATGACACTGATGACCTGGGTAGCCAATTCAAGCTCTACCGCTGGCGCTTGCGGAGGCAATCAGGCATGGGGAAGTTCGCAGGGTTCAAATGGCTCGAGGAGTCTACATTCTGACCCGCATGGCAGTCAGTTTGGCGCCTCACCCCCTCATATGCCTTATCCAGTAAGCTCTTATTATTAAAAAATACTTTATACTTATTTTAGTCAGTAAACACATTACATTTATTAAATTAATTGTACTGTCCACTGGTTGTCATTTTTCTGCTGCAGATGCCCAATCACCCAGAAAAAAACCCCTCTGCGTACGTGCCCCGTGACCATTCCAAGGGACTTTCCCCTGCTGGTTTCAAATGGCAGTCATCAGTACACAGTCACACTTTTCCTGACAATCTAGGTAGCGTTCCGAGCAGCGTGCATACTGGATCGCCCATCCACGATGACGGTTTCGTCTCTGGTACAATAGAAAATCCTTCGGTAGAAGGCAGTAACAACAGCACCGTCTTCTTTCCCCATAATTGTGACAGTACCGGGAAGCCCTGTCCTGGACGTATGCCCTTTCAACCTCTGCCTTCACAGAAACCACAAGCACATGATCAGGCTGAACTCAGTTCTCCTGTGAGATACTGCCATGGTGAGGAGCGTGGAAGATGGGCACCACCGCTCTTACAAGATCCGCCCATGCTTTCCTCTCCCAGTTGTGGCTGCCATCTCCTGCAGACCGGTTCACCACGCAGCTCCCAAGACGCAGCACCTCGGTCATCCCCCTCGTCTGTTGGTGAGATAACCAGAGGCGGCAGCTTTTCTACTCATCCGAACGCAACTGGTGGCCTACCCATCTCCTCGCCCTGTTTCTCCTGCATGGAACGTAGCAACACAACTGAACCCTCAACCCAGAATGGAATTTTACCAGCCGCGAGCAGGAACCGCCTACTTATTCCCTCACCAAGTGCGCTGAGGGGCATGTCGTCCAAATTGCAACCAGCAGGATCAGGAAAATCAGCGAAGGGTCCTGTCGCAATATTGCCTCCCCGTCTAACCCTAGCTCATGACCCGAACGTGTTAGGTTTCAAGTACCACACAGAGCCCGGGCTTGATGAATTTCAGCACACCACAGTACCCTCCGGCTGTTCTCTTTGCCGTCTGACGTTCTCAAAATGCAACCAAACTCCAGTAACGGTGGCTTTGTCGGCGAGATGGAGGCCGTGAATGACGGCACACTGATTGATGCATCAGAGGCATTTGCTGATTCCGGACGAGAATCTCAGGAGAAGAGCTCATCCAGCATAAACTCGACAGATGCTGTGCCAGACCTACCTGCACCCATAGATGGTGATAGCACTTCCAGCGTGATGGACATTCAGGCTGCCCAAGTGGATGTGTGAATGGCAAAGAATCGTTTTTCACACTGATGTTTGTTTAAATTTTTCACGGAGGTTACATTTTTAATAAATGTCTCTTGCTCCTCCGTACTTGTTTCGTTGCTGTCCATTGCATGACCTCATATCTGACGTATGCAGAACCGTTACATATGGACTTGCGTTTTGCGCGTATATTCTGCATCCCTCCCGCGATGTTTTGTACTTTTCGGTGCTTGTGCACCGCTTCCATACAATGGAGCAAATAATAATGCCTTTTTCCCACATTCTGAGGCTTTATTCAGGGAACTATGAAGTGAAGAACGAATTTGTGTCAGTAAGTAAATTTAAGCTTGTCAGATATGCCCGTAGCTTGCATGATTTAAGGCGTAAAATACATTTGTTTCTTTAACTTGCCTAGCGGAGTTGGCGTGATATGCAAACACGTGAAAAAATCGAAACTCACAAATTGGTTCAAATATGTAGCATTCAGTGAAAAAGAAATATATCACCGGTAACTCATTAAGGGGCTAAAGAGCGAGACACAAACAGCTGTTTCGTGATCATTAACGATCTTCAATGTGACATGGACCTCTTTTGTACTTAATGCAGTGAGATATATCAATATGTCGAGGAGGTGCGTCACACACTTTTATGATGGGCATCGTGTTCGATCTTATTCTGTGGATCAGCCAGCTTGCTATTCGCAAAAAAACTGGTGTGTCAGAGGACACTTACCCCATATGACAGTTCGACCGTCGATTTCGACGAGGTCCACCGTATGCTACACACCAGGTGATGCAAGGGATGGTGACTTCCGCGTGAATAAGTTTTAAGTGATAGTAGCCTTGCGCTGCAGCTACCGCACTCTCTCCTCCTCCCCCAACTGAGCCCGGTGTCAAGACAGAGTCAAAAAGACCAGAGATGGGAGAGGGCGCAGGTGGCTAGCGCGGCCGGAGACGCCCCTGGGTGTACTCATCACATCTGACTCGGATCCCACTGAGTGGAAGTGCCATAAAGTCCACATTAAGAAGGAGCCATTGCAGCCTGACTCTCAGTCCACCAGTCAGCCACTCCACACAAAACACACATTGGGCTGACCATGCGGTCCGAGTTATCCCATCATTTGGCAACCTTCCAAGCCACGACTTTTAACGCACCGTGATATTTTCAAGCGCGTCAGATTGTTTATAGTGAGGAAAATGCGCTGATCTGTTGACGTTACTCTCTCCCCCACCCCCACAATCAGACCACCATCTGAGACAGTCAGTTGTCTGAGGTGGGAGTGGGCGCATTGCCTAACGGGTCGGCGTACCCATCTTCGCGCGCCACAGCACGACCTGGCCCCCATAACGCACACAACAGGATTCACTAAATCAGGGGATATGGAGGAGCAAGCCAGCCACTCGACGCACACAGCACATACACTGGGCCGACGGCGTGGTCTGGTGCAAGCGTCAGATTGGCAGCCTTCCAAGCCACGGTTTCTAGGATACCCCATATAATACACAGTACGTCAGGGCATGAGGTTGAAAGACCCACTGCCATGGAAGGAAACTTCTGGAGTCGTCTAGCGTATTTAGTGCAGTTGCGAGCAAAGCAACTTAAGTGGAGAAAGTGGTAGGTAATTCCGGAAGCGAATGGTTGCCCACGCAGCAGCAGTGACGAGAAATGACACTAGTTCTCAAAGGGACCCGGTCATGTCTTCAAGTTCTACGAGGCCGAAACCTGCGTGAGCCATAGGCTGACCGAGTAATGGTTTTCAGCACTGCAGCCCAATAAAAAAGTGCAATGACCTCCCGATCTCGTATTTTGCTTTGAAGCTTTGCCTGGGCAGGAGGAATCAGTCGCATTGGGGAGCGTGCGAGTTACCAGTGAAAGCGAGTCAAAGTGCCTAGCATGCTCACAACACCTAACTCGAATGAAGAAATCCATCACGCTAATTAACCACTTCATGTTCAGCTGTTGCGCAATCGTCGCATCAAATACGCCCCTCACCGAAGCAGTGAGTTTTGCAGACAGAGGCTAATTATAATGCTAATGTACAATGAGGTGCTACACTAAATGCAGTCCTTCTGCTTCCACTAACATTATCTGCAACTGTGTCTAATGATGAGTACGAATGAAAATTCGAAACGTCCAGCCAATCAACTTCTTGTGCAAGTGCATGAATCTTCTTCAGAATACACAGAAAGCTACTTGAGGTACAATGTCAATTTGACCGTCGATTTCGACGAGGTCTACCGTGTGCTCCAGATCATGCTGGTGTAAAGATTGTGATTTGCAAGTGGATTAGTAGCCTGTGATATTAGACTTGTGCTGCAGCTACCACATTCTTACTTCCGTCACCCGTTTCTATCCAGTTTCAAGTCAGGATCAAGAAGAGGCCGATAATATTGTCGGCAAAGACAAGGGAGACTAGAATCACTAATTCTAGCTTACTAGCTGTCGTCAGCCAGTCATACCCGACCCCGGGTGGTAAACCACCCGAGGGTCGAGCCCACAACCCGTTGATCAGAAGCCCAACGCTGTAACTATTGATTCACTTGGGGTTGGGTATAACTGGCTGACGACGGTTAATAAGGTAGAAATGGTCATTCTATTCTCCCTTGTCTTTGCCGGCAATATCCATCTGCCTATTCTAGTCACTGTGCGGCTGCTGGTGGGGCTCGAGAGTGAGCCTCAAGGCAGAGCGGAACGAGTGAGTTCCGTTGGCTATCGGTGAGCGTGCATCAAATAATTCAGAGTCAAGAAGACCGAAGGCGGGGCTGGGCGTAACTGAGGTATTAACGAACGAGATACAGATGGCCATTTCATGGTCCTCTGGTAATGCGGTCACTTTCACCACTGCAAGCTGGCGGGTGGGCAGAATGGGATCGAATGAAATTCCAACCATAACAGTGAGGGTGCCGAGATAACTTGTCAGAGAAATATCAAATGGTGAGTTGAGAGGATTTAAAATCAATAGTTCATGGAGAAAATCAGATTGATTAATGACCCGAAATGACAGTTCGACCGTCGATTTCGACGAGGTTCACCGTATGCTCCACAACAGGGTAGTGCAGAGACGGTGATTTGCGCTTGATTTAGTTTAAAGTGATAGTAGATTGCGCTGCATTCACCACACTCTCTCCTCCCCCGGTGTCGGGAGAGAGAGAGAGAGTCAAGACGACAGGAGACAGGAGAGGGCACAGGTGGCTGGCACAGAGCAAACCTACAAATAGTTCTGTCCACACACTCCCCTAAATGTGGCGTTTTTATGGGTGCACCTCCCCAATCATGCCTAAATCACCGTGATATAGTCCCCTATTGGTCAAGCGCATCTAACGCATATCCAGTTTAAGAAGCATACCCATTGACCCACTAGCCAGACGTGCACACATATCACATGTATGACGTTTTGGGGTTCTGGAATGGTTGAGCAAGGCCAAAAAGTCCTATCTCTATTGGGGCAATCGCTTCAAAACCAAAAAGGTTCGTTGACCTGATTGACCATCCTACTGTTAATTTGGAAGGTTTGATGTTTATAAGACAAAACTGAGTCGAAATTGCTTAGTAGCCTGCCCTTCTACAGGCCAAATGGTTAACTTCTCTGAAAAAGTTCGAAAAGTGCCGACCATGCGTCCGTGGATAACGTTTTAAATGGTTGCTATTTCAGATGGCCTATTCAATGCGGCCGAAGACAAAAAGCAATTCCTTCCATCTGCACTAAAGTAGGCTTGGCGCAGTTCACTTGCCTGCAATTTTTCCTATCCTCGATCACAGCCGCCAATTAACAAGTCGAAATGTGCTAGCATCAGCACGTTGATTTGCGACCATCTTTGAGGATGATTTTAAATCAGAATCCCAAATGTCAGCCTTCTATCAACTGCTTCGGAAACTCTCTTCTTCAATTCTATTGGTGATTTGGGTTATCGTTTATGTTTGGGTTATCTTTGAAGTCTACAAACGTTGGTAACTTGCTACCCGATGTGAATTATATCATTATTACTGCTCAACGTATAGGTATTTTTCACAAGTTGCACAACATAAAGAGAAATTTTTGCAGACTGAACTAAGATCTGTTAGCCAGAATTTCAATGTTTTTAGGTATTCCGTAAAGCCAGAAACATGTATTGGATTCCAAAAATTTACATAGGTGTAATCGTAATTTTTATAGCTTCCAGCCTTTTCAAAAGATATTTCCAGCTGCCTGTATGAAAAACTCTGTAAAACCGACTTCTTAAATACTATGCATCTTCGCCCATGTTTTTCGATCGCCTTATTAATTCAAATATCCCTTTAGGGAAAATGCATAAACTGATTCCTTCTTTTAGTCTGTTAATTAGAGCCTGAAAATATCCATTAATAAGGCATCGTATCTATATCATTTGACAATGCTTCTTATAAAGCATACATGATCCGCATCGTCTGAAAAATTCTAACGAGCTCCCCTATGTGATGCCTTCCTTATAGCGTAGGGATGATTTTTGCGCTGAGGGACTGTATACAACATACAGATTGTAAGCCCTGAACGCACATGTAATGACAGGTCGGAGTCAGATCGGAAAGAGTTTCTTTAAAATCGAAATATACACTCTTGTGGCTTCTAAAAGTTGGAGAATGCTTTAAATCTGTTACTACTACGTACCAACATGATATTTTCATGTATGTTACTATAAACTCTACTTCGAATAACATAAGGCTTCCAAATTAAATGAGAAAAATGCATATTAACTTAGTTGTCGTTCTTCAAGGCCACGGAAAGGAAGCACGTCTCAAAAGCCGGAATATTGAAAATGTTTGAAATATCTTTGGAACTAGGGTTGCACGATAGTAAGCATCACAATTATACTTATGTTAGATTTTTGAATCAAAACTATCTTTCAAATGTTCGGTTCACATTGAGTGAGCTGGGCAATCTAATGTACGTCATTCCAATTATTAACAGCTGCATTTCATTTAACCTAAAATTTTCAGTAATTTGAATAATCATCACGCTTTGAAGATTGCATTAAGTGCTTTGAATGAAGGCTTTCTGTGAAACAGAGAAGAACCCGGTGTTGGTCATTTAAATTCTTTCGGGAGTTTGCACAATAAAAACAACAGACGTAGTGTTGTTTGTTGAGAACTTCAGTTCTTGAAATATGCTCAACCCTCAACATGACAGCTTATTAAAAACTTTTGAAATGAAGTGCGATGGCTCTATTTGGTTCTTTTTCATTTTCACTCGAAAACCCACAATTTCCATTTTGCCAAAAACCTTGAAATTTTTAGTGTTTTTAGGAATTTTATTTGTCGTGTAGTACGGTATGTTTTCAGTGCCAGAGTAGGATACCTTATCTCAAGCATGTAATCTGTAGATATCTTGGAAGTCTTTTGTGTGGCCTTTTTATTAAAAAGCAGAAATTCAGTCAGCTTTCAGTCCCATAAGACTTGATCGACGCAGCATTTCTGTCCCTAAAGGGCCCCGCACTCCACTGCCCTCATGCTGCACTGCTCCTACCATTACTGGAGTTGTTTTCTTGTTACCTCTTTTCGTCATGCTATGGTAGCATGGTCACACCAAAACGCAGCCAGCAGGGGAAAAACAAATCTGCTATCCCTTTTCTGTCTATTCAATTAATCAGGAGGACATCGGAACTAGGAAATCTCCATAAAACTAGTTGTCTTAGACCAAATTCCAGGAAGAGTGGAGATGGGTTATGCTTACAGTTAGGTTTACTGATAAGGTTACAGTTAGGGCCACGGTTAGGGTCAATTTAGGGTTTTGAGTAAGTTTTAATGTTAGGGTTAGGGGGTTAAAACAGGAAATGGGTACCCTTCCTGGAATTTACCGGAAGGGTACCTGTATTAAGGATTGGACTCTCTAGTCTCCTTTTTCTACCGATAATCTCACTTTTAATAGGGACAGAAATGATGTAGTACTATCTTTTTGGGCTAAAATTAAATTCATTTCTCGAGGTCTGGAGAAGCAGCATCCTGCAAACAACATTTCTAAGAGTTTGATTTACAACAGGAAACCAATGGGCATTTATGTGATATTTCGTACTCACAATTAATTAAACTTTCAATGATGTGCTAATCAAGAAGACTGGAGGCGACAGAGGAGTCAGGTGACTAGCGAGACTGGAGCTGCCCCTGAGCGTGTCGTCATATTAGGCTTGGATCGCGAAGTTGCCACGCGTTGGGTTCTCTGACCTTCACTGAGTTTCTGTACGGAAGAAACATAGTCCACTGTTCTTTCATCATCTGTAAAATGGAAGGGGGCCTGATATTTGTAGTGATCTGAGCAAAAACACGGCTTAGACACCTACAGGACTTCAGGTACTAATTGCTTTACTATAGGGAGCCCAAGTATTTCACCTTCTCCTTCTTCCCATCTTCGTCAATACATTGAGTGTAAAGTCATTGACGAAAGTTCTAATGCTACCAACTGGGACGAAGAATGGTGCTACTCGCTGAGGGTTCTTTACACAGTATAATATCTCAATCTGCCGCGTTCATACCTCTATTACTGCTAACAACTACTTTAAATGCTCACTCTGTCTACTCAACACTTAGCCGTCACTCGACCCACAAACCCTACTATTGGGTGCAAGCTGCTAACTCACTTTAAGATTTCTGAATGATGTCTGCTTTGAGATGCCTGCATAAAAATGTGTAAAAACACATAAAAAGTTAACTGTTGGAAGTGATATGCGGTAGATGCACGTGCCATCATATGTTATGGCGGACAAGAACAAGAGTAAATCTATATCAGAAGAGCAAATAATAACCAACGGGTAGGATACCTTGAGATAAGATAACATGCTGGTTATTATAATGATCAAAAATAAACGCCTACTTCGAAAACGAGAATGCCTTCCACTATTAAGCATCTGAGCTTTTAGGGCTGTCGTACGTCCACACATGAAACAGAAATTATGTGATCATTTTTGCCTCATCCCTGCCTAAGTGCATGTGGTTTGAGCTTTGCATGGCGAGTACTCGGGGAAGTGAGCAAAAGTAATGAAAAATTTTTAGTTTGAAGGTTCTGATTAATGCAGATATCCGGGAATATATTTGCCCATGTTCTCATGCACTCGTGCACTAATTTGGCGCAACGTAGTCCTTCTACCTGAGACAGCTACCCTTAAAATGAAACTTGCGAGGGTGGGCTGATTTTGTTCTGTGTGAAAATGGATGAATACACAGCAGAACTGCGGAAACTTGGCACCAAATCTCAAGCAAAGGCTTCCTCGAAACCTTCGAATATACCAACGCCCTAAACTTTCTGATAGACGGGAGTTACTTCGGACATATGTACTGTTTCTTACATAGCCTCGGGCAAGGAAGATGAGTTTTGACAGACAAGCACTGGAAATTCTCTCAGTCTGTTATGTTGGCGATCATCGTGATCGGTAAGACAAGCAACTGAATGTGCGCCAGAAGTCAGTCTATTTTAGAGAATAGCGTTTCAGGGCCTCTTTTAGAGCAATTTAAGTAGCTAACCGGATCGCTGTTACCAAAGTCCAACAATGCCCCAATATACCATTGCCAATACACTGACAGATCTATCTCTTTGGAAAACTTCGGAATCCATGCATTACCAACACTCTAATAGCGTCTGCTCTCTTTGCAAATGTCTCCATGTTCACCTCCTGCGCCAACTCATAGTGACCAACGAAGGTGACCACCGTCAAAACCGGGGAGCACATTCTCAATGTTCGGCCATCGCAGCTGAAACATCGTTGAAAAATAACTATTCTGGATTACTGTGAATAACACTTTCATTACTGCAGATAAAACCCTCGCCATCCAGGCAATCACCACCACCACCACCACCACCACCATTACAACCACCATCACCGTCCCACAACCAGCAATGACGACTCAGTACAAACCCGTAGCCATTTAGCTCACCCCGCACGAAGCTCGAACCCGTGCGCTATTGACTAAAATTCCAGCGCTATAACCAGTTTGCAGGTTAGACTCCAGGATTGCGCATCACCCGGGGTCGTGTATGCCTGGCTGATGACGGTCAATAAACTCGAAATGGCATTCCAGTTTTCCTTGTGCTCGCCAGCAATGTTCGTCTGCATATTACTCCAGGTATTAATTATAAATGATATTCCTGATATTTTAGTTTTCACGTACAGTTAGAAAACCAAATTGCTTGAGCTGGCATCGGAATAGTTATACTCAAACTATTAACCTCTTACCACGAAATAATATCCTTGGATTCCAACTGCAGCAATGAGATTATTTTCGTGCAATGTGCCAACGTTTCTGCAGCAATGCCGTTAGTTTCGTGCATTCTGACAGCATTCCTGCAAATGAAGTCCAACATTGCTGTGCATTTTCTCAATATTTTAACAAAAGCCACACAGTCGGCAGTCAATTAGTAACCAGTAGTTACAAGCAAAAACTGATGTAATCATCATTGAAATAAGCCCTATTTGTTTTTCTATAAGAAAAAGCCCTATGAATGCCTATCTGTTAAACTGCGAGCCATTTTGCATCTTCCACACTTTCGAATTCCTCTAATGGAACCGCAGTTCCGAATGTATCTAACACTGGAGAAAATAAGCTTGCGTAAATCACCCCTCCTTGAATCGTCTCACTTTTGCTATATGATGAGTTGTGGGGTTGGGGCGTTTCACAGGAATTAAAAACAAGCTCGTTCCCGACCGGATCGGTGAATAAAGGCCTGAGGGGCAGAAACTGATCTCATTCATATTTATCTCTTTGAATACCGTTAAAAGTCAAAAGTTACAGAGCTTGCAGCACAAGGAATATGCTTCGACTGGTCAGTCGTAGATATGCGTGAATCAATTCCTCAAATTCCTCTGTAAGAATGACGTTAATGCTGTGTACCGTGACCACATTTCTGCAGATTAAGTAAAATACGGCCTATAGTTTCTACACACATTGGCAATTTTCGCGTAGCCAAGAACGCGAATTAATAACCGGTATTAACAAGGGTAAAATGTGATCATTTTGGGTTAAAGAACATTATATTTGCCAATTGGACTATCCTCCAGTCTGCGGGAAGTGGTAAATCTCGAACAGCCTTTCAAAGAATTCTTCAAAACATAATTCAAACACATTATTTTTAGGAAAACACTTTCGTTCATCCGCGATGGCAGGGGACACCAACCCTTGCATTGTAATGTCGTTTCCGTGAGTGACTTTTAAAGGAATGATGAGTCCAGGTGTTTACCGTAGTCTGCCCTCCATCGTCTCATGGAAAATTTCATGCCTAGCGAGCTGCCTTAGATAGACACTGACAATTCGCGCTGTGCCGGAATGTAGACGAAGATTTTGATTGGCAAGAACATCAGCTGAATTTCAGTCAGGTGTCGGTCTTTCTTGAATGCAAGAGATTCCAGGTCTATTGTGCGAAACCTAAGAGCACATATGAATCTGTAACCAGCTTCGTAGACATCGATCGCTGATTAAATTTACTGAAAGCGGTACAACACAGAAAGTAATTATTCAAAGCTGCAAAAATCCTCTGCAATACAGTAAGTTGCCATCATCCAACCCTGAGGTTGACTGAATGACTCCATTTACTCCTTTGTATTGCCGGTAAGAAATAGAATGTTCCAGGTGTCCTAAACCTGCTTAACTGGTGTATTTCGCACCCACTCTATAACAAGAGATGCTCAAAATGATGGCGCTGATGAGTGCAATCAAACCAAAGTGTATGCGATTCGCAGAAATTGTTACAAGAAATCCATAGGACAGATCTTCATCAATAAATTTGCATCCGTTGCCATGCCACTTCACAGTGAGTGCTTGCGGAAGCATACAGATGATGCTATGTCGGGTTTTCCGAAATAAATAGCATAAGTCGGCAATAACAGACGTGGAGTATGAAAACATATATCTGCAGACAATCTGAATTGCTCTATTTACCACTAAGAAGTTTAGGATTAAGGGCTGAGGCAAGTACAGGATCTGTGGAAAACAATTGAATGGGCATGACGTGGTATCAAGTCTTGATGAAAACATGGAGTACTTCAACAGAAATCAAGGCACGCATGTGGCATATAAATATCATTGGTCTAACTTTCAGAAGAAGAAGAATCACCAGTAAGCACAGATTTAGTAACAAGCTAGAGTAGTTCATGATGACACGGACGATAAAAGGGCACGATCTCTAACACAAGGTGACGACACTTATCGAAAGATTCATTCATTTTGTTTTTAGGATGCACCATTCACTTCTTTACAAATACGGACTTAACGTATAAGCAGAGTTTTATTTGAACTGTTTAAGAGTAGCGAAAATTCCAATTAAAAAATTCAAAAGACAATTTGGCGAGCATACGTTAGCTTTCGATAAATTCTCATCAGGCCTTTACATTTATATCACTGTGTAACTAAGTCAAACATGCGGATAAGTAGAGCAAATTGTACGGTTGTCAGGACGGGGGGAGGGAGGGGGAAAGAAACAAAATTGCGGTCCGTTTTCTGATCATGGTCAGCCGACGTTTGTGCAAAAGTGTACGAGAACACCTTCCAGTATGGTTAGGAAAGGGGCAGTTAATGAACATAAACAACTCTATCCTCGCGCATGTGGTAAATACAGGTCATCGTGTAAATGCCAAAGAGACCTTCCGGGTTCTTTACAAGGTCCTCTCAACCTATTCAAAATTATTTGGACAGCGTCTGTTGGCTACGGCAGAAGCAGCTGCAATCAGGCTACGCAAACCGGTCCTGTGCACTCAAAAGAACTTTATACAGGCGCCGCAATTACCGTGACCAAAAGCCACCGATTCAGCCGCCCGCATCTAATTATCTGTCCTGGCGGCCACCATTCCTCTGACCATGATCGGAAAACGGACAGCAATTGTGTTTCTTTCCCCCTCCCTCACCCCACCCTGACAACCGTACAATTTGTTCTACTTACCTGCATATTTGACTTAGTTACATAGCGATATAAATGTAAAGGCCTGGTGAGAATTTATCGAAAGCTAACGAATGCAAACCAAATTGTCTTTTAAAGAGTTATATTTATATATTTCGAGAGGAAGTATGTGCGCACGTTCTATGCAATCGTGGTGGTAGAGTAAACGGTGGATGAACACGGCTTTGAGACCTGTAACCTCTGTCTAACATGTAGCTTTGATCATACAGTTTTCATATAATCAGTATTTTCACTTATGTCTTTCGTCTGCCTCCCTGTTAAATGCCCCCTCCATGAGTGAATTTATGTCAATTAGAGACCTCGTACGTGTATATGCTTTCCACCCTTCGACCATCCAAATGTAGCCTGGTTTTGTCAGTATCCAACCTTCGTCCAATCAACCTGCAGTTCTGGCAACGCGGTTCATCTCTCCAATTGTTAGAATAATTATCTGTCATAATCACCTTTAGTGACCCGGTCTCAAACTTCAAGCAGGAATCTGCCATCTTATGCACAGGGAAGTTGTTGAACCAGTTAACCTATGTTATTCCAAACTGTCGCAGCGCGCATCTCTCAGCTACATGCGGTTTCCCTATACAATATTTAGAGCTTTACATTGATGGAGTGAGTACTGTAGTATTCACTTATGATGTCTGTTAGCGAAAAGTCCATTACAACACCTGAAATCCATGTGTTATACTTGCCTTTTTGGGGCGCATTTTAAATTAATGGGTTAGGAGGTCTATCTTCTGATATTTATATGAGAATTTGCGTAGCTAATTAGTCGGTTGAGGAACAAAGGTATGTGGAGGAATTAGGATATTGGTAATAAAAAAGAGCATGAGGGAAAGCCGTTTGAATGAATAAGAGTTTCCTTCGTCGGACATTTCGGATTCAGAGACTGCATGGGATAAGCGCAAGGTTTGGACAGGCGGTGCAGTATTTATAAGATAACCCTGCACACTTATCGTAATTAGTGGCTCTCGCATTTACCGCAGATGGTTGAACGTGATGCGATAGTGGCTCGATTGCACGCCGCTGCGTCATTAATTGCCGTATTTTCATTCTGGATGATTATTGGTTTGACAACTTTTCGTTCGACGGACACTGAGGCTAATGTTTTGCATGCGCTTCACCAGCGCCTAAGCAATATGTCCATGCGGATTCTGAGACCCCGATACGAAGGTGTGAGGTCAGTGTGTTTGTTGATGGGTTTCCGGCCAGAGAACCATGATGTAAGCTGTTCAAGGCTCAATCGGTTTTTGTCTCCGGTGAGAATGTAATGCTCAACAAAGTGGAATGTTCGCCTCTAGTAGGAGGGAAGGGAATTGGTCAGCCTCCTCCCCTCTCACTACTTTTTCTTTTTTTTCTTTTTCCTTTTTTCTATTAGTGTTTGCACGCATCATCCGAAATGGCATTTCAAATTATCCGATACTGTTGATTCAAACGTTACAGCGCCGTGTATGCCGAAAATTTCCATCGTTTTGACAATCGTTTTTTGACTATTCTGACAGTCAATAATACATTTTCTGCTGTATATTCGAGGTTTTTTGCTAGAGTTGTTTAGTTGAATGCCATGTTCTAAGACTGCAAATGCACGATGGAGTATCCGAAGATATACTAAGATCTTGCGAAAATAGCTTATCCTCTGCCAATTACGTCTTTAAATTCTAGATTACTGGAAAATATGCTAAAAAGTGTCTTATCATATGCTTCCGTTTTAACCTTAGCTGTTCTAGGCATCAATTTCAACAGTTTTCTGTAATTAATCAGAATATTAAATGAAAATACTGGTATAACAGTTTGTTACGCGAGTTTGGGCCAAAACCCTCAGAAAACTGTAAGAAAAATAGCTAATTCTGAATTCATTTCTTGTTTCTGGAAAACAATGCCCTTCCTCACATTTGGCTTCATCTGATTTAAGAGCATATTTTCCCGTTAGAAAATGGATTAATTCGAAACATGTCTTGTTTAAATTAAAGATCAATTAGAGCACAAATTCTAACAATAATTGGTTTTGTTTTATGTTATTAAGTAGAATATGAAATGTCTTGGATATCCGGCAACCTCCAATTTCGCCCAAAACCTACCTCCTTTCCTTCAATATAGAAGATTTAACATGCAGGATTTTCTAGATAAGGGTTTTCTGAGCATCAAATGCGTTTAACACACCAAAATAACAAGACCAAATGCACGCTAAATTAATCATGCAAATTTTGATAAAACCACATGAGTTAGGTCATCTTCTGTATTCGAAACGAAATTCTCTACAGAATATCGGTGCACAGGTTTATTCTATGGGGTGACTGCAGGCTCCTTCTTTTGAAAAAATTCACTGTCAGCATATTTTGGGTTGATCATAAACTTTAACAAGACGGTCAACATGGCTCGACCAATTGCCAAATACGCAAGAAAAGGAACCTCAAATCAAAACAACGAACAGTTTCGCCAATTAGGCTGTAAACTGTCACAGAGAACGATAACCATCGACAAGGTTATGAACTCCATGCCAAATGTCAGTCGAGCACTCGATAAGTTACAGTCCCTCCTATGGAATCATCACCAAAACACCGAAACCACGATAATCAAATATGTTCTCTTGAAAAATCTATTGTACGTAGAGGAAACATAAACAGCTTTCGAGAAACAAGCTATGAATCTCTATCCCTTCCATCTCAAGTGCCTTCGGTGAATGTAAGTTTTCAAGGTAGCAAGAACGGATGCCGGACTCTGAATTCCTCGAATTAACCGGACTCCTCAGCATGCAAATTATTCCGAAACAACTCCAAGGTTCTACAGTGCCCACGTCCTTAGAATGAACGACAAGCACCTACCCAATCGACTGATCACCGGTGCTGTCGTTATGGGTGGTTGCCGACGAGGAGGATGCCAAAACAACGCTACGATGCCACGCTGCGTTAGCTCGGAGAACTGGATGGACCTTGACCATGATCAACCAGCCTGAAGCGTGGTGAGGTTTGAAGGAGCAATGTAGGAAGCCAAGGTGCTCGCCGTTGCCAAAGTCAAAAGAACAGCTCACAAAATATCATGTCAAAAATGTCAACCAAAGTTCCGGTTTGGTATGGCATATTCTGACAAAAGGATTTACAACACGACAGTTCTACGTGCTGTATCTCGATGTGTAAGAATGACCCGTATCTGATACTCTCTCTCTCTCTGAAGATGGGTTCTAGCAGGAATCTTGAACGTCAGCCGAAAACTTTCTGAAATAATTTACCCTACTAGCAGCACAAGTACTAGCTCAAATCGCAGACACAGGTTTTGACAATATTCTGCAGCTGTATGGCACATATGCAAGGGTTTATTCTCACCAGTGGGTCCCCCAGCATTCCCTGTGTGCTTTCTGGTAGAAAATCCAGTTTTGAAATTTCAGCTTTTTAATTTCCTCAGAAATTCATTATAAACTTTGGACAAATAAGGGTCGGTGCATATAAACCCTGAATAAACTGATTTTCTCCCAATTAAAAATTAAAATTAAAATTATGGCTTCGACTTCTAAATTACTTCCAGGATTTCGTATTATCGCTTGTATCAAAAATTCCAAGTACTTTGATTTCCAAAACAATTCTTCTACGGAGGTATCGCTATGGCTGCATGTCGATCATGAGGACATGAACGACGCTCCAAGGACACCGTGATAAAATAACCGAAGCGGTGGGGTTCACATACCCTTGGATTTTCTCAGCTTTACGGGTCATCCAGCCGTCCTGCATCCCTTGAAACCGTTGCTGTACAAGGCGACGGCCGCTTTGTTACCAGAAGTCAGGCTGTCAACGTAGATATGTGTAGTCGATTCTTTTGGTTAGAAGGTGGCTGATAGCAGGATCGTCGCCGTGACGGCATGCATGTCCAAGGATACTGAGGGCAGTTAATTGGATTTTGTCCCGCAGTTGACACCAGCTCTGCATGGTGGTATTATTATTTACAGCCTCCAATTCTTCCAATCAATTAGCCATTGTGTTGCTAAAGCAAAATGATGTGCAGGCATATTTAACAGAATACCATTTAGCCTATCTGATCGTCTTATATCTTCTGCCCTACTGCAAGGGTTCAGTGGGAGTCTCATCTTGAAAATGACGACGCTGTGATCCATCCAGCCGTCGGCTTCTCAGGTCACCCAAGTCACCTGCAGGTCTCATCAATCTCACATCCACACGAGAATGTAGTCCAGCAGCTGCCATGACCGCAATCAGAGATGCATCCGCGTTACCTTCTCCCACCTCGGAAGGTGTTGGTCAGCAGAAGACGATGCTCCACTCATGTTCACTAAAAAAGTAGGCCGTTTACTTTACGGCCACCGAGAACATGGAGACGCAGCACTCACCCATGCAGTGCAGTGCTTCCCGACGTGGACGCTAAAGTCGCCATAGAAAACCAAGTCGTCTGCCCTTGACCCCCACGCCAGGAGGGCGCGCTGCTCCTCGTATTCGTTGTCGTTTGGCTCGTCAGAGCTGGTCCTTGGGGGGAGGGGGGCTGGGAATATGTGCTGATAATGGTGGGGAAAGTTGGTACCCAAACAGGCAAACGCAACCTCATCACTCGGTCGCTGATGCCCGGGGAGTCGTCCAACGATGTCACTCTTAATGGTAAACGTGACAACAACGTCGCGTTTTTTGGGCTTTTGGGTGGCCGCTGCAGGAGACTGTGTAACCGGCATTCACGTCCTTCAGCTGACTCTATTCAGAGGATCGCGTCTCCTGACAGCGGCGATATGCACTTTATAGTGCACCAGGGCTGGAGCAATTAGCGCCGTTCTCCAATCCGACCGTTGGCTTTTCGGGGTATCTAAATGACATTAAATATTGCCGACTGCTACAGTGATCCGACTCACCGTAGCAGCCGGCAGGTTTATGAGGACAAGCGTTCGTGATTTTTCTTGTTTTGACCGTGGCTTTTTTATGTGAAAGACACGGTTTGCGCGTAGCTTTCCTGATCACAGCATTTATTTAGCACTCCAGTTCTGGCCATTTCCACTGTGAGAAGGTAAGCAGTGCTGACCCAAAACTACAAAAGGGGTCACGGTTTGGCTTAGACACCTGTAAGCCTCGGTAGCATCTACGTGTAAGGTCTGGAACAAAGCTAACGAAGAAGGCTCTGTCCGAGCTTCGAGAGGCAGTGTGGTGGTGTGACTAGAATACGTTGTTGACTGTTGCTCAGAGTAACTGTCTTCCCACTCTACTTCCTAAATGGGTACCTTGAAAAAGAAGAAAAGACGCTGTCGGTCCTCTTTCATCGGCACCTTATTTGGACCTTTAGCATTGACATCCTCACTACAAATGTCAGCTTAACCGAGTGAGTTCCCCTTTCCGAGTATAACCTCTGATGAAGAAGCGATTTAACACAAGCTACGCATAAGAAATGATATTTTAACGCCTTTACTCCATTAACCGCATGCGAATATGCAAATGTATCGAAAATAATCGAAAACCGTTGCTCTGATTACGTAGCATTGGTTAGAAAAATTGGATTTGCAGGCTGCTTTAAGAAAGTGTATTATAAAGCCAGGATGCCAGTATGGCAATATAGTTCACAGTAATGGACATCCGAGGTATCATCCCTCGCCATCAGTTTCCTAATTTTTTTTAAGGAAATTATATTGCTTTTATGTTCTACACCAGGGGTCGGCAAACTTTTCGGACTAATAGGCCATTTCAGGAGGTCAAAAAGGCACACTAGGCCAGAAGAAACAAGATGTCCAAGGAAACGTTTATTATTCAAAAATACAGTACAATCAATGGGGAAAATGATGTTGCATGCTCTTAGAGACAGATACAATATCAGGTTCTAATGATAAGGAGTTCAGCAACAGAATGTCATTAAGGCGATTGTCAGTGAGCTGAGAGCGCAGCTTGTTCTTACAACACTTCATTTTGGAGAACAGCTACTCGCACGAATAAGTGCTTCCAAACATTGCGACCACACGCTTGGCACGGGCTAACAACATTGGTAACTGAGCATGTGACAGCTGACGGTAGAAGTCAATGAGAGTGGTACAAGAAGTAAACTTTGACAAGAGAACGTCCGAAGCCTGCAGCTCAATCAACTCCAATCGCACATCAGAGGGGGCATCGTCATAGGGAAAGTCAAAATGAGTGCTGACAATCTTGAACTTTTGCGAATAAGAACGCACATCAGTGAAGCGTGAAGAGAATTCATTCCGCAGGGTTGAATGCACACTGATGCATTCTTTGGTGTCAACGAGGGCTGCATCACACTGGGCGAAGTGCGGGAAATGGACATAGTCGCCCTTATTCAATTAGGCCGGATCCAACAATAATTAACTACGGGGGCGTTAGGCTGGACTGAAATACTAGCTAGGCCGTATCTGGCCTAAAGACTGGAGTTTACCGACCTCTGTTCTACACTGAGGAAACTTGCACGACTAATTTAAGGAATTCACCTAGATCCTGTGTGCTATGAAAATACACAGAAGTCATCTTTCCACGTTCTTTATTGTCCACTGACACCAAAAGGTACGTTGTATGATTCAACTAATTTTTATTCATTTTAAGAAGAAGGCACTTTAGGATCATGATATGCAGCAGTCAATGCGGATCATATTGCAAGTTCAATGAGCAGCATGAATAAATTCGGGAACCAATATACACCTTGAATCATTGTGGTTGCTTTTCATAATTAATTTTAGTCATGAAAGTCGTTCCTCATGAACTGCAGACATGCAATTAATTGTGTACAAATAAAAGAACATAATCTTCTGAAATACATGAAGGGAATTAATTAACATCGAAGTATTTATTATTATAATTATTTTTGTTCATTTTCACAACCATATTGTTGGATTAAAACGAATGAGAATTTTCAAGCTACCTTGGAAGCTACTCATCGGTTATTCAAATTCTTCCTGGTAATTTTTATTGAGATGACTTGACATGCGTAGCGATATTTCAGCTTGCCACTTGTAATCATTTCCTGTCAAAAGCACATACCATATGATCTTTCAAATTGCATGAGTTCGTCAACCACTTCAGCAGTATCCATGGTCCTCTACCCGCCTAATCCATCCGAACCTGGGCACCTGAGGAAGCAATGTCCATGGCTATACGAAGGAATAACCAAAGGCTCAATATTTCGGCAAATACTTTCAGAAATAACTTATTTTGAAGGGTTTGATAAACACATAGATCAGGGTCAATGGCAATCTATTGAAAGGAATGAAAAGCCTGAGCTATCTACCAGAATTTCAAGGAATATCTGAAAATAATTGTCACCTAATACCAAAAATAGCTATAAAAAATTTGGCGAAAGGATAATTCTCTTATTATGCACAAACTGATATGCTTACGCTATCATCTGACAATTATATTTATATTTATTCGTAGCATTTACAGTGATTTTTACCTGTTCAGAATTCGCCGCTTCTTTCAAAAAGCTAGTTTTTCTTAACAAAGCAACATTATTTTTCCCATTTCCTTGAAGTTAGAAATTCGCCTTAAGTTTATTTATAGTTGATTCACGTTTACACACGATGATTCACGTTATCCGTACAGGTACGGCTACTCTAAGCGCTGGGTCTGCGTATGTATTATTTCAATCCAGGGCATGTAAAAAAATAGCTTCAAATAAACATGTTATTCCCTTCTGATATCTCGTTTACGTATAAAAGCCGGTGCTGCTTTAATTCACAACTGAAATAATTACTGTAATATGGTGCTGTGGTAGAAGATAGCAGTAATAGCTCATAAGCACGAATATTTTCCGTTAAAGAATTTTATTTCGCCTATAGAATCACTCCCATCCTTCAAATTCACCCATATTCTTACCCTAATATTAACCGCCAACCTAAACTTTAACTTGACCCTACGCCTACCTCTAACCTGAATATTCTTAGAAATTAACGGAAAGCTACATGCATAACCTTCTAATGCAGTGCAAGTGCCCTCCTGGAGGGAGCATATACTCAAACCATATCTGATTGTTCTTCAGAAAATTTATGAAGCATGCATGAAAGCACTGTAAACCACTGAACGCGGAAGCTGGATCACCTGCTGCTCCCAGCCTTATACCCCATTTTAATTGAGCTCTCCATATCTGGAATTGTTTGGACAGGTCAACTAGGGAAATCCTTCATAACCTATTTGCAATTTAATGTTCACCCACTACAAGCTGGTTTATAAAAATAGGTACGTTACGTGTGTGTGTGTGTTTTCCCCTAAACGGGCCATTGCCCCTAAACGGGCCACGTGGTAGATGCGTTGGACAAACACGGGGGCCACATCAGGGCACTGCATGCGTTATTCGGTTTCGCTCCACTAGCAAATGCCGAACATGGGAGGTGTGGTGGCACGCCTGGGGGCGGCTAGGACTTAGGGGACGCGGCCACTTCAGCCACCGGCGTCCTCTCCCGCCTCCGGTCTTCTTGACTCTGTCTTGACACCGGGCTCAGGTGGGGGAGGAGGAGAGAGTGCGGTAGATGCAGCGCAAGTCTACTATCACTTTAAACTAAATCACGCGCAAGTCACTGTCCCTGCTCCACTTTCCCATGGAGCATACGGTCGACATCG